>CAKNEV010000004.1:0-271778 GCA_930272055.1 Rhizopogon roseolus
TACAAGAGGAAAAATATTCCTCTTTTTTTTTGAATTTTATAAAATTGTTGCACAAAGTTGGTGGTCTCTTAGTGCGCGGCACCATAGCCAATTTGGTTTTTTGCATTGAATTGTGGGAGAGCGGTGGGGTTCGACCCCTATGAGACTTTTTTGATAAGCTTACACAGCCAATTTGTTTTTTAAGTTGAATTATCATATCTCCATTTCAAAGTTAACAAGCGCGTATGTCGGATGAGTACACCTGCCCTTCATGCTTGAAACCGGAAGAACGGGGTTAGAATCCCCGCCTACTAAGACACTTTTTGTAAGCTCAGCCAACTTGCTCCTTGTTCAAACTATTCTTGTCTGCCCAAGTCGTCTCTCTTGCAAAGTTACAGCTTGTTGGTATTACGTGTCTCTTCCAAGGTCGAAGAGATTGTCGCACCTTCCATTTCGCACTTCCTTCACTGCGCGGATTCCTTTTGCACCGAATCCGAGATTCTGCCTAATTCCCACTGCCAACTTGATGTTGAATTACGTTCATTAATGCAAAAAGAAAATTAACCGAGCTTACCAAACAAAAAGTCTCTTAGGCGCGGAAAAGTCCACTCCGTTCTCCCGGAGCCATGTTTCAAGCATGACAGTCGGGTGAACTTATCCGATACACCACCATGGGGCAGTTGTCCATGTTGAAAATGGAAGTGTGATAATCAATTCAAAAAACAAATTGGCTGAGCTTATCGACTCCCGAAGCCGTGTTTCAAGCATGACCAGCGGGTGTACACCGTGTACTTGTCCAATATACTACCAAGATAAGTTGTCAACGTGGAAATTGGAAGTACGAGCTCTTGTTTGCATAATGTAGTATGAAGTGTGTGGGTGCGCGGTTATCATGGGGCACACACGTACAACTGTTATTATAGTTATTTTTCTTTCTTTCTAAAAAATATCGCTATCGTCAAGATATTTGCAAACAGCTGTAATTCGAAATCGCAATACAATCTAGATCAGGGATCAAATTTCTGTGAGATCTACTGCGGTCGCTACATAACAAATACAGGGAAATTCGTTATGAAAGCAGGGGAGGATCCAAGGCGTTGCAAGATGGTTGCACTTGTAGACGAGCTACTCCTCTGCGCTCGTAGATCAGTCGCAAGTCGTCTCGCAACAGCCGCACTTGGTTGTCCGAGCACAAAGCGCTGCTCTTCACATACCGTTTGCACTGCCCATTCAATGTGCAACGCACCGGTAAGAGTCGAAGAAATGATTGTCACTAGCAACTGTGTATTCATACCCTTCTCTGTTGCCTGCTGTTGGTCTATGGCCGCAATGAGGGAGGGGAGAACGTTGTACATAAATATGGGAAGGAGGGGTGGCGCCGAAGATAGCTGGCGTGGCACTGCTAGAACGAAAGTTGCCAGACACTTGCAGGTTTCCATCTCCCCCATACTTGAAGCGATACTAAGCTCCGACCAGAGGAGATGAAGAAATTTTGACGGTGAATTGACCGCAAGACAGCGGGTAATGTCGATACGAGGGGCCTTGTGGCCGCGAGCCAATGTCAATGCCTCGTGGATTTCTTGTCGTGGGAAATCCATCCATCTGGTAGCAGGGCTGATCTGATAATCCTCCAACGCCTTGCAAGATGCTGCGCCGGGTAAATCTTAGACACCGGGAAAATGAGTACTGCCAATTTATCACTCACGGTCTTTCTTGACTCCGAGTGTCTGGAAACACGTAGCCCGTATAACGCTGAGATCCAGCAAGGGGTTCACTGGAACAGCTTGGATCCGCTTGCCAGACAATAGCCTGAGACAGCTTGGGCTACAAAGACGCCGAACGACAACGGGACAGGAAGAGGAACATAGAATAGTCTGTACAATCGAAAGATGCCATGGAGCGTACAGTCTGCAGGGAGTCAGTGATGGTTTCTTTAGGATTACCTTAGACTCACGCTCTATGATGTATTTCAAATAACATCGCATGGATCACGCCGACAAGGGTCCAACGGAGTAACGGTCCAAGGAAGTATGACATACCGGTTTGCAGCGTCTCGATGTCGATTCGAGTTTCTTGAAGAGCCACTGCAGCTTGCGAGAACAGTGTCGCGGAGATTTGGAGGAGAATTTGGGGCTTAGTTGTGCTACGGGTAGATGATAAGAAATTCCTATCAGGAGACAGGACAGAGGGGTATTACCGGAGTATGGCGTCGTCGATCCCTTCGCTACTACTGTCAAATATGGCCTTAAACCAAGTGGTAAATGCGGATTTATGTTCTGGTTTTAACTCGTCCACCTGATACACCCTGGAAGTGCAACGGAGGAGTTCTGTGCGGTACGTCTTTCCGCCTTTGATGATGGGCGACGAGATCTGAAAAAGAACGTCACGGAACAATTAATGACATTCTGATAATATAGTACCTGGAATTTGGCCAAGACCATCTCTGTAAATAGAACTATATCGCCCAAATGGCTTACTGCAGTCTGTGGATCACCTATGAATCGTCATTAACCGAATGTTATCAGTTCCTGTAGCGAACATACCGACTGTTTCGCAGTCATACTCAGATATTATCTCCAGCGCATCGCAGATCAAGTGTGAGATCTTAAGATGAAGTGATAAGATATCTAAGGCGAAGTCATGCGTGTACAGTGTCCTCGTTAGGTGGCTCAAGTGCTCGAGTTCTGGTGAGTGTGACGTAAATCGCTGAAAGTACTGTTGAGCAGATTGAAATAATCATGAAAGTAGGGTTTACTTTCTGAACGACATCAGCAAAACAACGGTGGTGGCCGGGTTCTTGACGAATTTTCTCCACTAGTGATAATATATCCTCTGGACTTGAATCCGAAGTGAGTTTTGAATCCAGATAAGACTGCACGTCTTGTCATCAGCATCATTGAAAAATATGAGATGTGATGATTTACTTCAATGGAATAGCCATGTTCAAAAGCCTCTGTCTGCAGACGTGACGCGGAATCATTGATCACCATGGGATCCATTGTGACTGCAAATGAATGCTCAATAATTCCTACTGCGAGAAGTTGTTGAATGAATTCGCGAATGAATGATCTCTGCCTAAAGAATAAAATGTCAGCGTGAAAGATGGGGAGCTGCAATCGAGCATACGACGTGTTGCTGTCCTGACTAGATTCATTTCCCCTGGCTTGTTTCGCCACAGCATCACATTGGGCTAATAAATCAGACCGTTGAGATAACGATGACAAGGCAGCATGCATAGCGGCTCGCTGACAGATTCATAGATCAGCCTCCATGGCCTTTTCATAAAAGATCTTGCATACCCAATCTGCCTCCGTTGTCCCATGGGCTTCGAGAGTCTTTTCAAGTGCAAACAGAAGCTGTGGAAGCTATAGATACACGAGCAAGTAATCAGATGTACTGATGTTCACTGTGGCTTGCGCTAAAACTTACACGACCAACGACAAATGCTCTCCATAGAGAGAATGAAGACTCGTGATCGCCCTTAGCAGAGCTCTGAGCGACGCAGGTCAGAGCAGCTACGAGTAACTGTGTACAGAAGACGTTGGGCGCCCACGACGTCCACCGCAATGTCCCAGTCATGACTGCAACAGCTTCTGACTCACTTCCCGCTCCAAAATCATTGGTTCGACTTGCCACCTGGTACATCATGAGTGGAGTCCGAGTTACAGGTACGAAGTACATACAAGGCCTTGAAGTAAAAGTCCGCAGGTGATGGTGTCGGTTTCAACGTTAGCATCAAGTACGTCAATCTTTCCCATCGTCAGTTGCATAGTGTGCAACATTTGCGCGTCTCGGACGGCTTTCGCGTCGTCTCCCATGAGCAAACTCAAGGATAACACGAAGTTCTCGAGTACCTGCCGGAGCTCCGGGGAAAGGCGTAATGAGTGCAGTACATCATTGACATCTCCGAGATAAATCATAGCTTGAGCGGTTGTTACCTGCGACATATCAGTGACACAAGATAAGAGTAGGATGGCAAGTTCAGAAGCTGATAGAATGAGATTATGGAAGTTTGAAGTGACAAGAGAGTGAGCAATCCGCAAAAGAGCCAGGGCATCTTGTACTCTGGAAAGCACAGAGATCTGAGAGTCCGCCGGGGTGACGATAGATCCTATGGGGGGTAAGCCTGATGTATAATGTGTGTTAAGAGCAAGACGGCAGAGCATATCTAGGGTTGACACATTTTGGAGATCCGGATCCCGAGCAGAACGTAGAAATGTGGATACGAAGACCGTATTAGAGAGTAAGCCATCATTCAGGGCAAGCTGAAGGTATTCGCGAAGGGTGGGGTCTGCAGGGTACAGGCGATAAAGTTCAAGGATGGTATCTGTTCCAAAACGCGCATTCAATCCAAAACATAAATCTTCGGTGCCCAGACCACATACTGCAAATAGCAGCGCTGACGTCGACGCTGGCATCTTGTTGTTGCACAAGTAGTTTGCATAATCCTAGCCACTGAGAAGCTCCAGTATGCCATGATGACGGCGTGTACCATGCTCACCTGTTGCGGAGATACCCCACGTTGATACGAATTCCTGGTCAAATCTGAGAACGACATACTATGAATGTGAACCACTTCAGACTGTGACGTGTGTCCAGCGACCCTCAACAATATCCAGGATCGAGCAGTTGTATGAGTTAAACCAAAGTTAAATGCTGAGTTCGCTAATCACCCAAAAATCACGGTGTACAATAGCGTATAAAGATGGTCACATGGTCCATATATGTAATGCAAAATAAAAGACAGGATGCGTGCAAAGTGGTATGTATGGACCCGAAAGCTTCATCGGAGCAGGGGTGACAATAACTTCCTCACTGGACTTTTGCTATCAGTCTCCGGGTCTCCTGTGGTGTAAACCGCAAGATGATAGACAAAACACGGACAAGGTTGGGCTGGAAAATAGATGATCAGTGCCAACACGCCTTCTTTGATGTTCTTCACTCACTCTCATCTCCTTGTGTTCTAGGAATTGCAATATCACGTTTCTAAGGTATTCCAAGTTAATTTCTTCATCCCCTTTGGATGGAGCGGGTGATACTAGGCCAGGAGATGCCGTCCGTGACGGAAGGTCGGAGGTAGATGATATCGAGGCGCGAGAATCGGTGTTTTCGCTTCGTGATGTCCAATAACCCACTCCTGGATTGCGTTGGCGCTCGAGCAGAGCGGCTGAGCTCTGCACCTTGCGAAGTTCCTCTCGGAGTGTCTGCGAATGGCTGTGAGATAGAGAGCAGAGTGAAGAACCTGGACGGTTATCACCTTGATGTGACCTCGCAGCTGCGCTTCATGAGCCTTCACATCTTCAAGTTGGCTTCTGTAACCCTCGGCTTCTACTTTCGCACTTGAGATACGAAGCTGGAACGATGCCTGTACAGCACTTTTCATGATGACCAATGCGGCGTATAGTACGCGAGCCATACCTCTGCATCCTTCATGCGGTCAACCTGTACTTGGAGTTCCGAAGCATGACGCTGGTGACTCTGCACTTCAGCTGTTAGCTTCTCGATTTCACCTTTCAGCATGCCTGTAGTGCTCTCCTTCTCTTCTCTCAGTTTTGCGGAAGACTGCAGAATTATCTTGAGTTCGTCCGTTTCTTTACTTTTCTCGTAGAGCTTGCGACTCCAGTCCGCTTCGCTCTCTGTGCGCTCCCTCTCTACAAGAACCAGGTTCCTTTTCATCTCTGCCAACTTGGCTTCGTACTTGGCTTCCATAGCAGAGATAATATCCTCCTGGGCAACACTTGGACCTTGTGGTCGCATGTCCTGTTCTCCGCGAAGATCTGAGATTTCCTCAGCGAGAAGGGTAATTCGATCTCGTGCTTCTCTGAGCTGAAACTGCAGTTCAGTGTTTTGGCTCTGCAGGGTCCCGACGTGATGCTGAGAGGATTCTAACTCGGCCTGTCGAATCTGGAGTTGTTCGAAGAAGGTCCTGTTCTCCTTAGAGAGATTGTTGACAGATGCTTCCAATGTAGCAATTTGTGATCTCTTCTGAGTCAGTTCCGTAGAATGCGAAGTCTGAATTGCGGTATCTTAGAATTATTGTAAAGCTGCAACCATCCATACGAACCTTCATTGCTGCGATTTCGGCTTCTGATTGTGCGCGGGCAGCAGAAAGTTCCCTCTCGCTGCGGTCCTTGACAGTAGTTATCTCCTTGTCAAACTGAGACCTTAATCCCGTTACCGCTTTCTCTCTCTCTGCATTGACCGCATCAATCTCTGACTGCAATCTTGCCCGCTCGGCCCTTTCCTTGTCCCGCTCCTGCCTCTCTTTTTCCTTGGATTCTCCAATTTCCTTCAGCGCATCATCTCTATCCTTTTCGGCCTTGACCAGCTTCTGACGTACAGTCTTGAGAAGGCTGATCGCCTTCACACGTTTTTCTTCTTCCTCCTTCGCAGCTTCTTTTGCCTTGCCAACCTCAGTTGTAAGGCGTGTGATCTCAGCGACGTGCCTCGCTGTTTCTTCTTCCGTCTGGGAAGTTGAAGCTTCGGAGGCTGAAATGAGGGCTTCCGATTCGTTGAGCTGTTGACGAAGCTTATCAATCTGGTCCAGCTGTGACCTGGTTTCAAGCCTGTGAGTATCTCTGAGTTCTTCAATGCGCTCCTCTTGACCTGTTTTTGAAAAAAGTCAGCAATCTCTTACTATCGATACAAAGAAAATTTATCACGTGTCAGTTTTCCATTGAGACGGTATAGCTCATCCTGTGCGAGCTACTCGGAGAGATCAGGTGCGAAAACCCAGCAAAAAGTGAGCTGTTTCACCTCAGCCTTCATATTCATGTTAGACAAGAAGTCCCGCAGCGCCGCTGTGTCTTTAATATCTTCCAAGGGAGTCAGTTCCCGAATGACATCATCGGCAGCCAACCGTTCTGCCTGAAGTCTTTTGAAAGACGTCGACACGCCTTGTGGGTGTCAGCAGGTGCCGAACATTTTGACCAACTAAGACGTACCAGAAAACCGTTCCTCAACAAGTCTTAGACGTTCTTGAAGAGCTTCTACGTCAATTTCGCTGCATTTTGATGAAGGCACAGCAGGTGGAGAATCCTCCGGAGGTTGTTCAATGTTCGCCGTATGATCGCTAATATCACCGTCTGAAGCAAACACGTCCACTGAATTGGAAACGTCCGCCCGGCCACCAATGTCTCCGGAATTTGAGTCTTGACCTTCTGACACGTGTACGGTGTCTCTATGGGTGGGATGATCATGGGACAGCTGTATATTTATTTCTGTTCCAATGGAAAGTATTGGCAGACTGTCGGAGTGATCTGCAGCGGGATTCTGTTCTGGGCTCAGCGGCAGTGGAACATCAACTGGAGCCTGAGGAACTTCTGATGATGAGGAAGTCTGAAAGCCCTTTTCACTAGTATCACCTTGGAAGTGATCCACAGTGAGAGAAAACGCCGGTGGATCCTCCGATGGATGATTGCACTGGATGTCAGATATTTGTGATGGAGAAGCTGCTGCTGAAAGCGCGGGGGAAGCTGGCAGAGGAATCCATGTGGGGGAGAGTGGGTGCTGTGTAACTGGTTCTGCGTTCGGCGCTGGACTTGGAGAAGCTCTCGAAGAAACAGTCGGCGTTGTGGTATTGGAAACTTCTCCCACTGTGAACGACGCGCGTAAGCGTTCTTCAAGAGTAAATTTGCGTAGTCCAGGATCTGGCGTAATGTTGCTCTTGGAGGTAGACGACGGGGCAGGGCTCGAAGACCGGGACAGCGGGCTCGCAGGGCGCTGCGCTGTAAATGACCTGTGCACTGTGCCGCCATCGTTGGATGCGCTGTCTTGAGACCGACGTGGCGGCGGTTGCGCAAGGCCTTCCACTGCCTGTCGGAACTGCGAAAACATGGGTACTAGGATGAAACGGCGAACTACTACAAATTCAGACTCGGACAACCTGAAGTCCCACGTGCCTTGATCAACCACATGAAGTTTATTTAATTTAATGCTTTACTTTGTTTCAGCAAGTATACGTAGTGTGAGCGGTAAGTACAACATGTCATAGAACAAACAGAACAAAGATTAAACAGTTGAGGACGAAGATTCATTAGACGGCGTCTCCGCTTCCTTGCCCTTTCCATTCAACTGGACCGCAGACGCAAGCGACCCATTCATTGAAGTTGGCCTTGGTAGTGATTCTGCAGCAGGTGGTACTGGTGCCGGACTAGCCAATTGCCATGCAGGTATCGAAGGTCTGGTAGGAAACGAGGGTATAGGTGTCGCAGGAGAGCTCGTCGTGAGAGCGGATCCACGACTGAGTAGCAGAGCCTTGAGGGATTTGAGTTCTTGTTGCAGCTCAGCAAGAGACTCCTTCTGTGTCTCTTTGTTCTTCTCAATCATCTGCGGACAAAAGATGAGAGAATGCAATGACGAGTAACAGGACTGGCTCCACCTTAGGTAGCATCTCTCGGATATTTTCGACTTCGTCACGTATTTCGCGCATCTCATCTCTGGTCTTTGATTCACCTTCCCTCATTTCAATTACTACTGCCTCAACGTCTTTGGTGGCTTTGTCCACCCGTTCGTTCTGTTCATAGACCGCAGACTTGACAGCTTCTGTCTCTGCCTGAATTTCCTTCAAAAGGTTTTCTGCAGCGTCGAATTGTGCTGTGAGAGCATCACGATCCTGCTCGTATGCAGTTGCTGCTGGAGGTACGAGGTGGGGTAGAAGGTATTTCTAGTAGAGACTAGGTATGAGCAAGAAATAGTGTGATTCAAGTCATTCACCTTGAACAGCGAGACGGCGCCGTACGCCAATGACCCCGATATCACGGCAGTTATCTACAAGGAATGTAAATCACCACTGAAAGAGCAAAGCCTGAAGCGACTCACAAAATAATCGCGCCAGTCCCACTGCTGAGAAGGGTGGATTACGGGATATGGATTTGGCCCATGTGCTGTGTACGGTGATTGGAATTGGTGAGCCGTAGGCTGTGAGCGCGAAGTCTGGTTCGCGGCCTGTTTCATTGCCTCCTCGATCTCTGGACCGGTGAGACCTTTTGCTTCAAGGAATTGCACACGCTGGGCAAGCGGTGCCTGTTGGCTCTAAAGTATGATAAGTGGTATAAGTTATGACATATGGAGAGGTTGCTCACCGTAAAGTCTGATAGGAAGGAAACAGCATTGCGGATGAGCTCTCGTCTGTCCGTGTCAGACATTGGTGTGACGGTTATGTGCTTGATCAATTAGGAAAGTCTATACTCCTCCGAATTCATTCTCCGACGTATACCCAATTTTCTCCAGTTGCAACTCAAAACAATTTCTTGCAACTTTCAAGTATGTTCAGGCTAGCAGCTCAGAGGGAGATAGCGAACAGATTGGTAGGCTCTTCAAGAGGTATTTCACTCCTATCCTTCATTTACTTTTTCTAATTTTTTCTTTCTTTTCAAGCTCTGAGGGCTTCTTCATTGTATGCTCGTTGCCGGAGTTCAGCATGGAACCCATCGTCTACACCCTCACTACTTAAACTTGCTACCTGGGGTTGGTTTCTTCGTGTCTGAGCAAAGTACACTCTATAACTGAGCTATTCCCGCAGGCAACCGACGCGGTTATGCTGAAGCTGCAGGCAAATTCTCCCGCGCGAAGCCCCACATGAACATCGGTACCATTGGTAATATCATTTTCTTGAAATTTTGACGCGTTCCAACCTTCATTTTTGATCCTTAGGTCATGTCGACCACGGAAAAACAACCTTGACTGCGGCTATCACCAGGGTACTCTCCGACACAGGTGCTGCAAAATTCACGGACTACTCCCAAATTGATAAGGCTCCCGAGGAGAAAGCTCGTGGTATCACCATCAACTCTGCCCACGTTGAGTACGAATCTGATGAGCGCCACTACGGCCACATTGACTGTCCTGGACATGCCGATTGTCTGTCTTTCCTTTCCTCCGTACACCCCCACCCTCACATCTATCTTCCCAGACATTAAGAACATGATTACCGGTGCTGCTCAAATGGACGGAGCCATCATTGTAGTGTCGGCAACCGACGGTCAGATGCCCCAGACCCGTGAACATCTACTTCTCGCTCGCCAAGTTGGCATCAAGAAGCTTGTCGTCTTCATTAACAAAGTTGACATGATTGATGACCCGGAGATGCTCGAGCTCGTTGACATGGAAATGCGTGACCTGCTCTCAACTTACAATTTTGATGGTGAAAACACACCCATCATCATGGGCTCAGCATTGGCCGCTTTGGAAGATCGTGACCCCAGCGTAGGGAAGGAGAAGATTCTCAGTCTCGTGAAGGCCTGTGACGAGTGGCTCGACGTTCCCCCTCGTTAGTTTTCTTTCTTCTCCGGTGCTTGATCCAGCAGAACCTCAAATCTTCTCATAGGTGATCTCGAGAAGCCTTTCTTGATGCCTGTTGAAGGTAATGTCATATTGTTCGGCTTTGGGACGCCTCTTTGACATTTGATTCTTTTAAAGACGTGTTCTCGATTTCTGGCCGTGGTACCGTTGCTACTGGACGAGTGAGTTTTGGATTAGAGGTGCTTATTCTATGAGCTCACACAAAGCAGGTCGAGCGTGGTATTGCACTGAAGGGTGCTGATGTTGAGATCGTTGGTCTTGGCTCTTCTTTTAAAACAACATTGACTGGTATCGGTACGATCAATGTCCATGAATATTACATATTTGGTTTTCTTATGGATTCGCAGAGATGTTCCACAAGGAGCTTGACCGAGTATGTCATGGGTCCATGATGCAATATACGTCATACTTATTTTTGTCCTCTAGGGTGAAGCTGGTGACAACATGGGTTGTCTGCTTCGTGGCGTCAAGCGGGAACAAGTCCGACGTGGCCAAGTCATTATTGCCCCAGGCTCTATGAAGGCCGTCAAGAAATTCCAGGCTCAAATCTACGTACTCACTAAAGATGAAGGTGGCCGCTACACCCCATTCATGAGCAACTACCGTCCTCAGCTTTTCCTCCGGACCGCTGACATCACCGTTGCTCTTACCTTCGCGGAGGGTACTCCTGACGCTGAAGAGAAGATGGTGTGTGCCATACCAGTCTCTTGTGTAATGCTTACACCTTTTTGTAGGTAATGCCCGGAGATAACGTGGAGATGGTTTGTGAGCTAGTGCACGATGTTGCCGCCGAGGCAGGTTCTCGCTTCACACTGCGTGAAGGTGGCAAGACAAGTAAGTTGTATATCTATACTCTACCAGTTCCCAGCTGACTAGTTGCGACAGTCGGGACTGGTATCGTCACGAAGATCCTGGAGTACGCGTGAAAATACTAGATTATTATATACTATTCTGTTCATAATCTCCACCTGCATTATCGTCACAATCACCCCTCAGCACCATGTTCAGAAGTAGACACAAGCTACTTCTTTGTCACCCACTTATCATCGTGCAGTTACGGACGGCCCTCCGGCCGATCCCCTAAAGTAAACATCGGTTATCCCAAATTTTATAAGTGTCACAATAATGCTTCTTGTTTCATACCCACACGTCTAAGATAATTGAACGCAGTACTCACGCAGGTAAAAGCAGCCTAAACATATGTTCTCTGTGATCAGGCAAGCTACTCATGCGCGGTCGATGACCTTGAGGGCTACGAGGACGGGTCCCTCAAGTATTGTGCGCATGCCCACCTATCGGAGCATCGTCAGTGAGTGAATTCCACGTGCTCGGAGCGAGCACTTTTCTGATAGCCTACCTCACCTAGCAAAAAGGTATACGGAGGAGCACGAGGCCGTTACTTTTGACGACGAGACTGGACTAGGCGTTGTGTCCATAACGGATCACGCGCAGGAGAGCCTCGGGGATGTTGTTTTTGTAGAGCTTCCCGCCGTAGGCTCCAAAGTTTTAAAAGGCAGTAAGTGCCCGGTTTTCCTTCAACACGAATGGACGGGTGAATAATGCGTCTGTAGGCCAGATTGGTGCGGTCGAGAGCGTTAAGGCAGCCTCGGATATCGTTGAGTCCTCCATTACCTTCTGATCAATTATTATTCATGAATGTTCATTGGTACAGTATGCGCCAGTGTCAGGCACCGTCACTGAGGTGAACGAGGTACTGAACTCTGAACCTGGACTGTTAAACCGCTCGCCCGAGGACAAAGGTAGACTTCATTGCCATTGAGTCACAGCGATACCAATGAGATGTTTGCAGGTTGGTTATGCAAGATCCAGCTCTCTGATCCCGAAGAGGTGAGTTTTCAAGATATTTATCCATGAGTTCTAACAATAGCTTATTGCAATAGATGGTTAACCTGCTCACGCTCGAGAAGTACAAGGAGAGCTATGAGTCCTGAAGTTCGACTCGCAACGCGACCCTGTGGCCTCAACTGCCATACATTTATTACTTATAGTATCATAGACCCTTGTCAACCATAGATTGTTGAAGCTATCTCATTGAAGGATGGTCTAGCGAGTATGAATTGCTAGAATAAGTAGATGGCGAGATAGTCGGTGAAATTTATGATGATGGCTCATATTTATACTTCTCGCCACGGGCTTCCATGCGCTCCTTGGCTTCCCTTAAAGCCCACGTTTGTATGCTGCAGAGACCCAGATGAATGATGAAGGAACTGAGGGGAAAGAGGTCACCAACCTTGTGTCAGGCTTGTAGTACAATAATACTGCAGCCATTGTCATTGACCCAAACATCCCTACATACCAAATATTCTCCCACTCCTCTTTCACTCGTTTTTGTCCTGGTGGCAGGGGCTAAGCAGTCACATCCCCTCAGCCTTCCGGGGTTCCCGAACAAATGGTGGAGAACTCACCTTCTCGCCGAAAAGCCAGCCGCTAGGCTCATTGAATTGCGGTGGGCCATGGGAGGCATGACGTCTGCCCAATGTACGGCGCGGCACTATAACTCGAAGTACACGCAAAGGTGAGGTGGGCGGCATGATGAGTATTGTTGACCGACTTGAGCTGCTTGTTTGCACCGTAAAGTCGAAGTGAATGGGTCTAAACAGAGGTAAACACGACTCTGGGGTAGCACGCTAACAATTATAATTATAGTAAATTCAACAGAACGTCAAGTTATAGGCTTGGATAAAATAACATAGTCGCAGTCTAACTCATCCTCATCCTGCCAGCCATCCTCTTCCACAAATCCAGGCGAACTGATATCGAGGACAAAGCTGATTTCACTGGTTAAACAAGTTCAAGCGAGAAGGATGAAAGAGAATGTACCCCAAAGATTTGTAGAAAGCCAACGCACCGCTATTAGCTACTGTATATGAGGATCATGTAAGTCAACATTTTGTGTCCGAGGCTTACATTTAAAAACAGTCAGCATGACTTTCTTCATCCCCCATCGTGAACCGATATCGGACAGAGTACCGGTCAAGAGCTTCCCAAGCCCGAGTCCTCTGGATTGTTCGGTCACCTGGAGCTCATAGCTTCTTGGTCAAGTGATCAGCCAGTAGTCTGCCAACCTGTAGCACTTCATATTGCACTCACCAATAAACTACATCTTGTCTGGCTTCACGTTCAAAGCGAAAGATGGTATAAGCAACTATCCGAGATTCTGACGGAAATGGTTCACTACTCGAGAACGCATCATCACATCGCTCACATAGAACGAGTCGAGCTTGTGGGTGGAACATCTCTTCTTTCTTTGCACTGGGATCCCAGCCAAATGAAGATGTCGCATACCTGAACACGCAAATTGTGAGTTTTAAGATGACCGCAATGCCCACCTCGCATGAGCTCACAATAGATGCATGTTGCTTTCAAAAATGCTCCATACTCGCTCGCGTTCAACATCAGTTAGTTCTGAAGAGGTTTTGACGGCGAGATGTATTCTGGTGGTATGAATCGTAATAATCAAACAAAACAGCGCTGTACAAAAGTACTGAGTGGACATACCTGACACCGTTCATCGCTCTAGATGTCAACAGAAATTCATCTAACTGTGTCGCCGTTGCCTATACTACAGTTCGTGAGGCTGTCAGTCGATCAACGGATGGAGAAAACCTTGTTAGCCCTATTTACAACTGCACTGGATGGCGGCATTCTATACGACGTCACAGTTGATTGAGATGAACGACTTTGTCACTAATATTATGTGTTAATAACCGCATCACCGAGGTCACCAACGTTCTAAGGACATACCGCGACTAGTATTTCAACGTTTACTCTAAGACGGCTCGTGTATTGTGCAATGTCTCTAATCCAATTTTGGCAATACACATATTTTGATTACAACAGTCTACCATCAACTTCGCTGCTAGCTAGAAGCAGAACGAGCAAAATATGAAGCTCGATGCAACAGATCTGCGATACATCACATCGGATGAATTCCGCGTACTGACTTCAGTAAGGGGGTCCAAGGATTATCCGGCTGAGCCTCTTAAACACTTGAATACAGGTAGAAATTGGATCGAAGAACCATGAAGTCGTCCCAACTCCCCTCATCGTGCAAATCTCTGGGCTCCGGAATGGAGGCGTTAACAAGATTATCGGGGCGTTGGCGAAACGAAATCTAGTCGCCAGGGTGCAAAACTCCAAGTGTCAGTCTCGTCCTTTCAGTATTCCACGTAAGCCTGACGTTCGATAACAGACGATGGCTACAGACTAACGTATGGCGGATATGACTATCTGGCCATGCGTGCATTATCCAAACGAGACTCGATGCATTCTGTTGGGAATCAGATCGGTGTCGGGAAGGAGGCAGGTGAGTGCTTGCCTCTGTCTCGGAAATTCACCTGTGGAGTGACTGACCACATGGTCAGACGTATATATCGTAGGAGATGAAGAAGGAAATGAAATGGTTCTTAAACTGCACAGGTAAGCTCATAGCAGACCAAGTTTGATGGTCCCCGTCCTCATGGGATTAGGCTGGGCCGCATCTCATTTCGTGCCATCAAGGAAAAACGAGATTATATGGGGAAGCGAAAATCGGCATCGTGGATGTACATGTCACGATTGGCCGCGCAGAAGGAGTGGGCTTTTATGAAAGTTAGTTTTGGCACCACACTCGTTATGCAATCCGGTTAGTGCGTGGCACTGATCTGTGAGCGCAGATCCTTCATGAACACGATTTCCCGGTTCCCCGGCCTATTGATCAAGCCAGACATTGCATTCTTATGGAAGCGATCGATGCATACCCGCTGTAAGTACCGAGGTTGAATGTAATACTCCCACTATTTTCTCAATGTGGATCCAGACGGCAGATCGCGGATGTCCCATCACCAGGAAAGTTATACTCGACATTAATGGACATCATTGTACGATTTGCCCGGTCGGGGCTTATTCACGGCGATTATAACGAATTCAATATTTTGATCCGTCGGGACAGCGGCGAGCCGGTAGTTATTGACTTCCCCCAGATGGTCAGTACGTCGCATGAAAATGCTGAATGGTGCGCAAATTCGAAACCTGTTTAATGCATGTCCGTGACATTTATCAAGGTACTTCAATCGCGATGTGGAGTGCATACGTACTTTCTTCCGTCGACGTTTTAAGTACGAAAGTGCGCTGTACCCCAGGTTCAAGGCTGTCAAAGCCGAATCTGATGGCGACCACGATGGTTTCCAATTGGACGTGATGGTCGCAGCTAGCGGTTTCGCGAGAAAGGACCAAAAGACATTAGAAGAGGTAAAGATCCAACGCGTCTGTCACCCTGTCAAGCTCTTATGAATAGCGCTACAGTATATCAAATCCGTTCAAGCAGAAGAAATTCAACATATCGACCGATCTGATGATGAGGAGGAGGAGAAGGAAGAAGAGGAAGAGGAAGAAGAGGACGACACGAATGAAAGCGAAGTTAACGACATCCCAGGCGACCAGAAGGCCAACAGTCAGGTAGAAATTGCCGGCGGCACTGAATCGGGGGTGCAAGCGCATCATGATACGCAAAGCCCTATAAGCACTGATGGGCCATCCTGCTCACTCCCTGAACCAAGTGGCCATGAACACGGCCTAATTTCCCGACCCTCCAGCCGCATGTCTCAATTGTCAAGGTCGCCTCCACGCTCCCGCTCGCCATCACCTGACACCTTGGCGAAAATGGCGGCTTCTCTGAGCCTGAACTCTGCAATGCGGGACAGGGTTGCTTCTGACCTTGTGAAGCGTTCACGCCAACAAAAAAAGTATCACACGAAACGTGGTGCGACGAGAGCTGGGCGGCCGCAGGGAAGCAAAGGCAAGCAGGATACTCGGGTTAAACTAGACAAAAGCGGTATATGGGAGTAACTCGTTTAACCTTATGCTGAACCGATGATCCTACATTTGCACATTGAACACGTTCAATGAAACCGGTCTCTGTGCCCCTGCAGGCGCTGTGACACTCACCCAAGGGCGGCATGTTGTCATGAATACTTTGCCGAGACGGCATGCCAGTCACTGGATTGCCAACTTAAAAGCCTCAACATACGGGGATTCGTTCGAGAATGAAAAGAAAGCCCCTGAATTGGAATTGCGGTGTAGTTGTACACAATATATAATACATCATGTATCCCTGGTCTCAGATAGCGTGGCAGCCCAGGCTGGCAAATCCGGTGAGTCATTCGGTTTCAAAGAAAATGTTCAACGTAAATGGCCCCATGGGAACAAATTGTGAACCAGATATAGCTTAAAATGGAATACGCGGTTCAAAACAGTCCCCCTATTTGTAGGACAAAACACAATGTTAAGATGTTTATGGTAAAAATGAAGACCGGCACCGTGGTAGGTGTGTTGCTAGAAAGTTCGATCGGTAGTTGGCGATTTGCGGCTAGCACTGGTAATGAAAAATCACTTCCGGTGAATGAGAGGGATTATAATTCTTTTCCGGCTTAGCAGGGGAGATGCCCTCAATTCTAGTGTTTTGGATGGTTTGGTGCATCGGCCAAAGGATCCTTCCAGGACAATATTCATGGGTCTAGAGGCACGGCGGGATATAGGGTCCGTTTGACTGGTTTATATTGTCTCTCAAACACCCTCTTCGACCTTCTAAACGAGTCTATTTTTATTATATAGGGAGGAGGCTACGGATTGCTCTAAGCAGTACCCTAAGTTTTTCGAAAACGGTGTGCCTTACTGATACGATGGAGGAGCGAAGAAAATGCGATATTAAAAGAATATGTCAGAGAATACTGGTCACTAACACATCGGAGGTTGAGCCCCGGAACGCGGCGAAGAGAAGGAATAGGCAAGTGAGTTCATGATCATCGGGCTTCCCGAATTGATGGCGATTCTCGAGTTCGCACCCATCCCTGATGCATCCACAGAGTGACGCCGCACATCTGCTTCGAGAGAAATGGAAGAACTTGAGGTTTCTGTCTGAGTTCCAAGCATTTTGCGGAGATTATTATTCTGTGGCAAAAAAAAAATCAACTCGGCTTGAGAATGGAGGGGACGAGAAGTACCGAACGTTCTAGCTCTAGCAGTTTGAGCTTTGTGTGAGTAGCATCGTGCTGCAAACCCGCTACCATACTCTGGAAAGAAAATCAGTCGTTTAAAAGTGCAACTGAAAAAATCTAGCTTACCTTAGCGGTCTTTGAATTAAGGCCACGGTATGGCTCAAGGCGCTCGAACGGTATCGGGTAAAGCCCAATTCCGAGCAGTTGGTTATGTAGTCGGTCGATGTGTGCTTCGAGAGAAGCAATGTAGATGGTACGTCTATGTGGTGCACCCATAGTTGACCTGCAAAGAAAATTAATCATCACTCAGCTGGGATCAGGGGAGAAATGATACGCACAACTCTTGAGGAGAGAAGAGTTGCTTCTCTAGTACATGGTTCCATATTTTTCGCCGCTTCGATGCATCTTTCTTGGCGTAAAGACGTGCGTATGGATGTGCAATAGTGATACGAGATATTGATCTGTGTAAATTATCACGGGCTGGTCGTTCGACAGACGAGATATCAGAAGCTTGAGAGTGGTCGGTGAATATTGTGGATACGGGACTCCTGGATAATCTAGACGTGATCATCAAGGGGGCCTCGTCCTTCTGTTGCAGGAAGGTATATGAAGGTGCGGCCTGCTGGTCTGAATAACGATATAGCTCCAGGGAATTGTTATCATACGGTGCCAATCCGTCGATGGAAATATGAGACTGGATCGAGTTGTTGGCACTGCGAGACGACGCCGAGGGGGGTACAGAAGGGGATTGTGTATGCAGAGAGGTAGTCATACGAGTGGGATAGGAATCAGTCATTGCGGGATCCATCAGGGACTAAGACGTGATGATCTAACGAACATAACGATGAGTTATTATATGTGCTACGCAAGTCTGCAAATGGGAATCACAAAATTGATGGTGCAACCTCCGAATCGGCACGACGGTGATGGAGAGTTTGAGCCTGGAATCTATAATTTAATATTAAAATGCGATGTAAAATGCACACTCGCATTCATTTGCATATGGGTCGAGGTAAGCAAAGAGTCCACTGACCGAAACATACATGTTCCGCCAAGAAGGCCAACCCAAGTAGTGTAAATTAGGATCGCCAATCTTGAAACGATGGCTTGTGCCCGTCCCATTTGGAAGTGAATTGCACCAGACTAATTCTGCAGGGAGTATGGCAATATATATCTCTGCTGTGGGGCTTCTAAAGCGCCACGATCCGGCCCCACGGGCGTTTTACTGTGCAGAGTTGTGGATGGACTGGCTAGCCTGGTGGACTAACTATATTCAAAACAGCACTTAGTTACTTAAAAACGACATCTTCAGCGCAGCACAGTCAATCGTATTTACATCTCCGCGAAAACACAGCATTCTGAGTCACGGTCGCGGTCATTTCATTTTACACAATATAATTATACTTCATATACATATGACAATTCAATGACCCACTTCGCACGAATAATTCGTGTCCTCGGATTCCGAGATCGTCCAGGATCTTTCAGTGCTGCCCCTGAAATTTACTACCATCTACGGGCTTCCTAGCATAAATGACAATCATACTTGCTCGGATTTATTGTAGTCACAGGGCCAAACCCGCCAAATTCCTGGTATTCGGCGCATGCCATGGTGATTCCCATGTTTGCAAACTTCGTACACTTTGCATTCAACTTGAACTTAACTTCCTAAAGATGACCTCAAAGTTTCTGTCAACCTTACGCCTCATTGATATCCATACGTTTGCCTTGCCCTGATCCAGGTGGTTTCAGCACCCCAATTCTCACCCAGCAATTATATAAGTTAAATAACAGCACGCTTGTCCCTATCCTCTTAATAATATTTAAACCTTTCCGGTGTTTTCAACCCCGTCCCAGCCAACATGTTTCCAGTTCCTCAACCTACAGCTGGCGAGCTTGATTCTCAAACCATGTTCGATTCTCAGTACGCCCAGGACTTTACCGACACTGGGCTCGACCACTATGCAGACTACATGAATATCAGCAGACGATCATCCGTCGATGCCTGCGGCTCAGGTGAACTTGATGCGTCAATCGCCTTGAGTTATTTATACCCGCCTACTCCATATGACTACCTAGAGACACAAACACAGGAGCATTTACATGCTCCTGTGCCAGTGTCAATCCCCTATCGCTCACCCCATATTACCAACTCCTCTCGTCGACGTTCTTCACCGTGTGTGGAACAGGGGTCTGAGGGTACCAACTATCATCACACCTACTCCCAAATTCTCTCGCAGTCCGCTGATAGCACGTCTAATACCAGTGTCCTCGATTATTATACAAATTCGCCGCAATTTCTGTTTCCAACCCCCTCGGAACTTCTCACAAATCTATCCGCAGCTTCTGCTCCAATATCCACGGTACTCCCTCCTTCCTTAGCCCACCCGACACAACGTGCACACTCGCAAAGCAGTGAACATAGCATTGACGCTCCTGCCTCCGTTGCACCGGCAGCAAATAAAGCCGAAAGTCAACGCAAGGCACGACAACGTGCAATCGCCGAAGAGATCGGTTTTATTCCGACTGATCCGTAAGTTGCATTTATTTAAACGTATTGAATTATAGTCCCTGAACAATTATTTCCAGAGATACAATTTCATCGCACGAGAAAAAGCGCCACTACTTGGAATGCCTTGAACACTACGTCTTGTACTTGCACGACCAGCTGCATCTCGTCAACACTGTTCCTTTTCAGTTCGAGCGTGTTTCTACATATCGGGGTCTAAGCTCTCGCAGTATTAGAACGTTGCTAGTGCACATGCAGAACACAAACCGTCGCCTTCATGAAAATACGCTGGGTGAGGAGCAGGTGGTAAGTCGCATTCAAGAATTTCTTGGAATAATCAATAACTATGACCGCTTGTCCAACAGTTCTTGAACCTCTCTGCGGAAGTAATGGACGCGCACGGTGCAGCTTTTCCTACAAGGCGGCATTCGGTGGATATAATCGACCAGACCACTGGCAGCCACACATATCCCTTTACAGATTGCGGTGTTACTAATACTAGAGACGGTGAACGCACGTTTTCAAGGTTCGGTATGGCATCGAGTAGTATTGATCGGTCTCAGGGCGCATTGAGCAACAAATCGCAAGGTTATTTCGATATATATCGTTGAAATTTCCCGTCCTTGCGAAACCTAGGTGCTGGAAATCCTTAACCTCTTTGTCTACATATGATACGACGCTCTACGGGGTTTCCCTTTATTTTTTACTGGTGGCATAGTAAGATCGTTTAGTGCGATATAGTTGACCGTAGATTGATGGCCGTAATCAATGCTCTGAGAGCATTATGAGCGAGTGTGCCAATGCCAACTGGGGGAACTGAATTGGTGACGACAGATCGCAAACAATCGAGTTATTACTCCAAGAATAAGGGCCTTTGATACACCCCCGGCTCCTCACAGCCCCGCACAGATCGCTGCAACCCTTGATCACCCCAGTGCCGTGGATAAGCGGCTTTTCAATCTATCGCAAGTCCGTAGTCTGTTTTAATGGAGCCTCTAGTGACTAGTGAAGACATGAGGCAGTAAGTGGTCAGCGCTCAAATTGAGTATTCCTGGCATGTGATCGTTCAAAACTGGGGATGCTTTACATCTTTGAACGGGAATTCGAATCCAATTTAGGGGCACGCTTCAACTGAATGCGATATATTAATACCGGGGTCTCCATCAGATAGTATTGTCCTACACTGCTTTCAATAGGACTGAAAGGGATAAATATGTCTTTACGCACCAAACGTTACTTCCGCGGAATAAAGAGAGTCGGAGGATGCTTCTGAACTTTGGAGAACGACATTTCCCCACCGTGTGCCCACTAGTATTGCGTATTTGATATAATCACAAATCACGGGAAACGTTACACATGATGTAGATAACGGACCGTCCCAAAAGTCGCAATGCAAT
This sequence comes from Rhizopogon roseolus, assembly GCA_930272055.1. Classification (NCBI taxonomy): domain Eukaryota; kingdom Fungi; phylum Basidiomycota; class Agaricomycetes; order Boletales; family Rhizopogonaceae; genus Rhizopogon; species Rhizopogon roseolus. The sequence continues at coordinate 21,183 of CAKNEV010000004.1, forward strand.
TACGATTCTAAACTGCATCTCATGGGAGGCTTGCCGCATATGGTCGGTTGGTTCCAAGCGGACACTCGACCGTGGCGGTTCCTCTGTCCAATTGCGCCCGAAGGCGGCATTGAGTGCAATTCGCCGAGTCGGCGGGGCAGATCTGCAAGCTGCGGTACACGTGCAGCACCGAAAAATCGGGTGCAGGCATATGCTAATCATCAGCTAGGCACGTCATAGACTGACCTTCCGCTCCCCTTCCCATTCTGAATGTGCCCAACAATCAATCGCCAGAAGGACCGGGAGCTCCAACACCAATGTAGGCACCCCAAATACCTAACTCAGAGTTATGTTCTCTCCCCTCGGAACAGTCATCTATCAATGTTACAACGGCCGGGGATCTGAATGATAATTGCAAATGCCAAAGCATTAGCCAAGGTGACGGAGGCGACGGTATGAGATCCGATGTATGATATACCGGTTGCAGGACACAGCCGGTATTTTGAGTTGTTTGATAGACGTTACTGACCAGGGTGAGGAGGTCAGACGGTCGAAATCGCTTGCATTATGGATGCATTCTCCATGTTGGTCGCAGCAAGACAGGAGATAGACAGACCGCGAACAACTTTAAGTTAGATGGAGCCTTCTCCGTAAGCGCTTATTTCTGTGGATAGTAAGTTTGGCCCGGGAAGCTAATTTAAACATCTCCATATACCAGATTCCATCCATTGAGTGCCTTCGGGTTGGGCCGAGGCGGGGGACCCGCCTTTACGTGTCAGAACGCATTAGGCTTTGACATTCCTAAAACTATATAGCCTGGGAGCTCCTGTAGTAGCTGATCGGCGTTGCTACAAAGTCGTTATTGGTCCTCGTCCGGTCATCGATCATCGTTAGTACTAGGAGTCCATACGTAATGGCTGAGATACGAAAGCGGTCAGAAACCCTACCGGCAAGCAGCATCGCAAACTCTAGAATGACCTCCGATGCTGGCGGTCTGACACATGAGAAGCAAACATGCTCCGATAAGAATGCGGTAATGAAGAACAAGCTAGAACAACTCACCCTTTGGCTCGTCCACATCTTTTCATATAGAAACGTAATCTCCGCAGATCATTGCGACTTCCTCACAGGAACCAACGCACAATGCACAAGGTCCATCAATTACTGTTTACAACCACCCTTAAAGTTGACGACGACGAACCAATCACACAAACGACATCCCATCAGAGTAGTATTATCATTATTTGCAAGGGTAATTCCTGTTCAATTAGCAAGGAGCCTGTCTTTGGTTCAGAGAAATGATGCCAGAAAAGTATCAAATGTTACTAAATTTCCCTACAGCGGTGATCCACCGTTTTACAGTGAGCCGAATGGATGAGGGCTATACCATTCCCGATCACCGGCCATCCCGTTCTTGTGTGTCGCATCATGCCGTAGCCATATGCGAACATGCTGTATAGGCACGTCGAAGAGACCAGTGTCGAAACCCGTTTTACGTATCCCGATTGTGAGTCCAATGGTATTCTGTACGAAATAATGCATAACAAACGTACGGTTACACCGAAATATCGGCCTCGCAAGCGCCGACAACAACGAAGTCTCTGATAAATAGGCGAGAAAGAAGAAAAGCAATGATGAGGTCGTGATAGTACGGACAAGAGGAGAAACGCGTCACATGGTGATTATCGATATCAAGTTTGTAGGAGCTTCGTCCGTCAAAATTCGCAAGTGCCATTGACACCAGTATCTGCAGCGAGAAAACCCGTTATTCAAGCGAAACACAGACTCATCAACTCGCATCTAGTATAATTTGACAGGACGACGTAAAGTTGGAGCTGTTGATGGAAAATCAGCACAATGCGAATCACGACACCCCTCGCGACCGAGGTGACGAAGAACATACATATGAAGTACGGCCATCTACGCATTTGGTTCATCGGTAGGCGCAAACTTGTGCTTGCCTCGACTGGCAACTTCTGTCATTCCTTTCCCACTGCCAGTAACGCCAACTACAAAACCATCAGAAAATGAAGAAGTTACATTCATCAATAGATCGATGCGTACCACGGCCTAATGGGTTGTCAGGCGTCTTGAAGATGCTAGTCCCCGCCACACCAGCGATGTGCACACCCTTCTTCTCAGACTTTTTGGCAAACTTCTGCCAAGTAGCTTGTTTTGCGAGTTGTTCCTTGGCTTTTGCAGCCTTGACTTCAAGTTTCTTCTCGTTCCTCTTCTTCTTACGATCCTTCTCTTCATCCTCAGCCTTGGTCAGCTTCCTTTTGCTCGGCGCTGTTGCTTTTTCCTGATAGTTTGGCGGCAATGGCTTTATTTCTGACCCTTTTACCAATTCCGTTGTATTGTAGCCTTTGAACATGATGCTGTATACAGGGTTCTCGGCGGAGCCGCCGACACTTGTAATGCGTGCAGGATACCAACTGCCATCACCTGAATATTTGGCAAGACAGTCGTTCCCTGCGGACCACGCGTGTGAAGGTGTTGAATTTGCTGTTTTACGGGCAGAATCTACGCGCGATGAGGAGGCAGCTTGGGCAAGCGTTTGCTGGGTGAGAGAGATGAGTTCCTCTAGTTCCGAGCGGAGGGAGAGGAGCCCGGCGTTATCAGGATCTGACTGGAGTGCGAGCTCGACCTGGGAGAGCTGAACTTGGTATGTCTCGAGCTCGTTGGTATCCATGATAAAACTTGAAGTAAGCAAAATTGAGTTGCTTTGTGAGGAAGGGAGGAACTTGCGGAAACCGGATACCTTACCCCTAGGGTTAGGGTTACCGAACATGCTCACACTGCTTTATGTAAATGCTCAAAGAAGTTTGTCACGTTCAGTAGAACTAATTTATACTATCGTTAGACGGGAAATGCACAATTTACACTCATTGCTCAATAACATCACAACAATAACACATATTCAAATCGGATCTACTCTGCTGTATATTTTAGGTCGCTGTAGACTAGGCCAAAGAAGAATTTTATGATTTTGTTGCGAGTTCGTCGCAGCGGAAGCAGCAGAAGTTGGGGTGTCAAAAATGCAATAGAAATGCACAATTTCGTCACTCTATGTCACGCACGGCACCTCGGCTAAAACACAATGGCATTCAAAGTCCGAAAACAATCAAAGTGAATGAGTTCCACAGCGCTCAACGATGTGCGCACAGCTCAAAATCAGATTTAAGCGGAGACTCAACGAAGCCGACAGTGTGATTCCCTGATTTGGCCCAACTGTCACGCTGCATCCATGAATCGTGAATAGCACACCGCAGCGATGTTCTATCAGTACAGAAACACCTGGAGTAGATGCGGAATGGTGCATTTTATATTACTTGAAGTTTCTGTGATGATAGCTTTATGGGATCTGAGTCGATCTTGATTTTAGTGTCCAACATCACTCATTTTTGGGACACTCGCACAACATTTCATCTCGGGAAGGCTCCACAGTATCGATTTTAAAATTTCAACTTTGTAGACTCATGGAATGGACATTAAAGCTTGTTCTCCAGCTGTTCCGAGTCAACTATATGTAGAATCCTGAGCTCTGGAGTGCATTGTACACGACCCATCCATTGTGCATCACGTGTCGAACGATAGTATAATCCACAAACTTTTTAGTACAGGGTTAACGAAAGCTATCCACAATACATACGGCAACTCCAATCGGTAGACTCCCGTTGTTGGAGTATATTGAGTTTATATCCCCATTCATTCTTGTATGTCCTGGTATGGGGGGAGCTCTTCACCATCTTTGACTTCATTGTGTGCGTTCCCACTTTCAGCGCTAGCGAGGACCCGTTCCCTCTCTTCCCGTTCCAGTCTCTTCTTCTCATCCTCAGCAGACTCATGTCCAGAAGTAGTAGGTGCTCCTGCGGCGAGCACGCGCTCACGCTCCTCATGCTCAAGGCGCCTCTTCTCGTCTGCCGCTGTTTCCGTTGAATGTGGCTGCCCGTACAGATCGTCAGATGGTGAATTGCCCGGGAGACCTCCACTTCGGGGTCCTGCAGCATCTGAAGCACGGCGTATATCACGCAGAGAACCGCTAGCTGGACCCGGACCAGATGCGCCCGCAGATACAGGAATACCAGTCTCGGCCACGGTAGGCGAGACGGGAGGCAGAGACTCCGCATGCCTAGGAATGGGGCTTGCTGGAATTAGTGCAGGAGATTGATTGAGTGTAGTCGGGTCAATAGGAGGGGAGTGCAACTCGTCACTAGCTTTCTCTGCGTCCGTCAAATGAAAAGCTGCTTGGGGTGGGGGTGTCAAGGGTAACCCCGGATGACCAGCCGCCGCTCCAGGGCTGTGCAGTTCCGAAGCATGACTCTCTCCAAACGATTGGGTATCAGACCGTGAAAGGTTTGCGCCGGAGTGTGTTGGGAGCGACGTATTCCCCGGCTTGTAATTATCCAGCGCACTCTGAAGCGCAGCACGAGCCGCGCCTGTTTGCTGAGCTCCGGAGTAAGGGTTCGATGGTGAAGGGGGAATTGGTGGTAGGGCAGCAATGACAGGCTTGGAAGTTTCCGACAATAGCACCATTTTTTCCCCAAACTGTAAATAATGGTGTCAGAGTGACTTTCATACTAGTTGCAACACAAAGCGATGTACCTCGCGTAAAGCCTCCCACTTGATGGCCTCGCTTTCTCGAACGGCCTTCCGCTTCAATAATTCAAGTTCCTTCTCGAGTGGCTCGTCAACTTGCTCAGCCTTGGCAAGTTGCTGCCTTAGTTCAGGAAGCTTCCGTTCCATACCCTTCTCCTGTTGACGCTCGATACGAGTGATCTGGTTGTGCAGTCCAGCACGGTAGTTGCGCTTGGGAACAAGAGCAGCCTCGGCATCACGAAGCACTTTAAACGGCGTTCGTGCAGCATCGAGCTTGATCGCCAACGATGATGCAAGCGATCCCCCAACAAAGTTCAAGTAGGCCAACCTGTCCGTCACTATGTACGTGAAACACTATTATTTCCATTTTCATCACTCCTTGGACGAGCTTGCTCACCATCTTTGAGATCCTCTGACTGGGTTTGGCCCCACGTGTATAATTCCTTGCTTTGCGCCTTCGCATCTCTGGCAAGGGCATCGCAATCGATGGCAACACCCTTTTCGGATGTAATGATTTTTTGGACCGGCGTTGTGCTCGTGTATTGTTGTCCGATTGAGCGGATTTGATGCTGCAGTGCTTCCAGAGTCACCGAACGATTACCGCCTTGAGCTGCTGCTTGATTAGCAGACGGTTGGTTGGTGGGGCTGGCGGTGGTGCCAGGAATATGGCCGGCGAGAGGCGTCTGATTGATGGCGCTCTGAGCCTTGTCGGCAAACGATGATAGAAAGCTTGAAACAGACATCGAGTGAGATAATAGCCTGAAGGTTGTGGGTGGTCAGGGAGAGGTTTGTGTTATGTTGCCGTCGCGGTCAAAGGGTCTTTATACAGGGGCTCCACTTGTGCGCAGCCGCAGGTCACGCGGCGCAACGGACGAGAAGCTGTGACAACAGTGCCCTTATCAAACAGACTGCAACCAATAACCTGCCGCAGCTGCACAGCCAAAGCCGCAAAGGACACGTGAACGAAGATCAGATTATGATTATGTATTGAACAACAGCAGCCTGAGTTTGAGACGTCCAACCATACAAGTCAGACATATCAGCACGCTTCTATCTATACCTCAAACCATATAATAGCTACCTACACTCAAACGATAAGCTTCTTTGCCGTTTTGCCCTTCTTCTCAGAATCCTTGTGTGAAAGAAACTCGACCTCCGTTGCGAGAGGACCAGCCAGTTTGATATTCTCAGCAAAACCTAGCACGCTTGTCTTGAAGTGTCGCCCGACTGCCTCGATGCGTTCACGCAACTTGTCGTCTTCTGGAGCACCAGAAGGCGCAAGTCGCGTCCAGATCGATAGTCGGTAGAACTGTGGTCGTGTAGATACAATCACACCGGTGATAAGCGATTGGGGATTCGGCTCCGAGGCTTCCCCACTCGTAAGGTGGGGATCAAAAGTTTCGCCGATGGCAGCAAGCATCTATATAAAATGTTATAAATGAAGATCAACAAGCGAAGGTGCAACGCACTGTGTAAAGCCACATTTTATCAACCTCTTTACGATTTTTATCCTTTGGTAGTTGTATGCTCCACTTGCCACCAAGCTTGTTTGCCTCGTCTTCCCATGCAGGTATGATACCTTCCTGCAGGGGGTATGAGCTGAGTTAATATGAATGCATAGTGTGAGAGACATGCCTTGAAGAGGTAGTAATTTGCTTTCTGAGGGAGCTGAGAGGGTGCCACGATATGGTTGTAGAGCCTATGAGGTCGGTGAGTCTTCAATCTTGTATATAGGAAAGAAATTACTAACCCCCAGAATTCTTCTACACTTGCGAAACTGATGACTTTTTTAATATCCTCCATCCACCCCTGTGCGGCAGCGGCACTGGGGGTCTGAGGGACAGGGGTTTGAGGAAAGGAGGACATGGGGGTTTGAGGTAGGTTGCGGCCTTTTGTGGCAGGAGAATCGAACCAAAGGGTCCAAGATGAATAGAGGGGGTGCTATAGTGGAGAGATATGAAGACTTGTTCTGCGTGAAGTGAGTTTTCGTGACACACCTTGACATTGAAGTTTGTGGGGTGACTGAAGACTGTTCGGATGTCATCTGCCTGGGCTTGCATGTCAACCTCCTGTATTTCACCAGGTTCGGTGTCTGAGCCATTTGATCCGCTGTCTGGGTTCTCAGCGAGAGCCGCGGAAAGAGCAACCTTGTTGGCGTGCTGAAAGGATGCGGGGAGAGTAGACATGATTATGAAGGGAAGTGAACAAGCTCGCGAGCAAACCTGTTGCTGATGCTTTTAAGTTGGGAGGATACGTTGCAAGGACTATCAAAGTCTGTTCTGAAGAGATGAAGATTTGAAAGGTGACAGTGTTGGTCGATGCCTGAAAGTAGTTTTGTGACTTTCGTGAAGCGTGGAAATTCCTCAAAATTAATAATTTTTGGTCCCACTCCGGTCATTGCCGTGCCCATGACGCCGTTAACCGGCACCCGTCTTCCGTCTCCTTCTTCCGCGACGAGGAGAAATGGATCCATTCCATGGCAAACTCGTAGCTGCTGCGACAGGGTCTACAATGACCGCACTTACTAGTACGACGACTGTGTCAGTTGCTCCATTACTAATACTTATTCATTCACTCATCCAGTGACTCCTTTCGACGTCGTGAAGACTCGCCTTCAGACGCAACCTAAGGTACCTCTCTTTTCCCGACCAACTCCACCCAATAAATGCTGCCAGCCAACCCATATACCCTGCGTCCGGAATATGTCCTCATATGCACGCACGTTAACCGCAGAAGAGGTCGTCTGCGTTTTCGATCATGGCGTATACCGCACCGAGCGTGTGAACGGCTTCTTGGATGCTGTCCGTCATGTATGGCGAGTAGAAGGCGTAAGAGGTCTCTGGAAAGGCGCTGGCACTACACTGTAAGCTGGCTTGTTTTTTTGTTAATGCATCTAGCACTGATAGTGTCTTAGACTCATCGGCGTCCCGTCATCAACGATATATATGCTCACTTACGACCATCTCCTACGGAATGTACTCCCTTCAATCATCCCCTACCCAACATTCGTCCCCCTGGTGGCTGGTATTACCGCTCGCGCTTCCCTTACCTCCCTACTTTCACCATTAGAGCTAATACGAACTAATTTACAATCCACCCCAAAATTCCAAGACCAACCGCATACACTTACATCTGTCCTCACTTCTGTGCGTGCACTCGTTCGAACGCAAGGCGTGCGCTTCCTTTGGCGTGGACTTGGTCCTACATTATGGCGTGATGTCCCTTTTAGTGGAATATATTGGGCGGGGTACGAGAGCTGGAAACGATACTTCGAGAGTAGAGGAAAGAAAGGAGCATACGTCGCCTTTGCATGCGGTGCTATCAGTGGAACGACAGCGTCGTTATTGACCTCACCTTTCGATGTCCTGAAAACCCGGCGCCAAGCCCTCCTTATGTCTGGAACAATGTCATCACGGACTACAGCTACGATACCACTTTGTGCGCATATAATTCGTACTGAAGGCATTAATGCCTTGTTTGCTGGCATTCTTCCTCGAACAGCCAAGATCGCCCCAGCTTGTGGGATCATGATTACATGTTTCGAGGTAAAGTGATTTTCCGTTATTGAAACCTGTGGCTAACTGAGTCGCTCATAGGGAGTTGGCAAGTTTTTGGAAAAGAAGACTGAGTTAATTGACTAGCTAGAGATATATTATATTTCCACAGAGCATTCTCATCCCCATTCATACAATGCATTCTAGATATTGACTGCGTGGTATATGTAACTACTCAGACCTATGGAAAACCGACCATCATCCTAGGCGATTAAGCTGCTTCTTCGCGCTGACGATTTTACCCCCAACATGATCCACGTCACTATTGAGCTCATCCAACAATTCATTGTGCAAGGCAAGCTCGGCACCAATGGCTTCGCCAAGGTGCCTCTGTCTTTGCAATATGGACGTCAGTGTAGCGAGATGGCCATCTTGGTGCTCCATCTGAGTTTTCTGCAGTTGGACGAGACCCTGATTGTCAAGCGGTCTCGTCACGTCCGTCTCTTTTGGTCCAAAAACTCGCGTGACTGGTTTTCCAAACAGTGCAGCCCGGTTCGATTCCGGAACGACAGAAACATTTGGCGATCCCTGCGCAGGAGCCGCAGCCGCAGGACGAGATTGTCGAGTGACAGTAACCATCTTTCCCAGCTTCTCGCAGTCGTCTTGCAAGCGTGCGACCATGTCTGTACGACGCTGCAACTCTCCCTCCGCCATAGCTGCCATGCCCAATTCCTGTAAGCCCTGTGTGAGCGTGCGCACCCTAGACAGGGTCTCTGCGAGCTTTTTCTTCGCCTGAACATTCACAGTGTGCGACGCACTGACGTCACCCCGGTCAGAGAGTGCATCCCGCTTGATGATGTCTGCGCGGATGTCTCGGATCTTGGCCTGCAACTCGAGGTGCTCGTCGAGCCAGGAGGAAGAGGAGAACTGTTTTGAAGTGCTCCCTTCAGCTGTGGTGCCGTGGCGGCCGACTGGCATGCTAAGGAACCCGCGGAAGGCATCACATTCTCGCCATTTGTCATCCTTCGCGCTGATGATGGCGCGGAGGTATGTCTCAAGGCCAGCACGGCGCTCCTCAATTATGCCACTACTATCTTTGAACGGCCCACGGAGCACGGCGAGGGCATGCTTAGGTGGTAGAGGTGCTGGGGGTGGGCCTATGGATTTTGTGATCTCCGTGTGCAGATCCACGAACTCAGAGTAACGTCTCCACATTTTCCATGAGCGGACATGGGCTTGGATTTCGATGCGGTAGACGACGTGAGGCTTTGGATCAGGGCGTTCTTCGTGTCCCCTCACGTAGATTGCTTGTATCGCGGTCATCGTGGTGGTGGTATACTGAGTGCGATCACGCCGTAAGGACCCCGACTCCTCCTCTACCCAACTTCAGTCACAGCCGAGCATTTACATAGATGGGTCAAATGAAAACTCCACAGTTCGCGCAGGATATTCAACGAAGAGTAACATTATAGTATAATGCTATGAAATCTGCGACCAACAGTACTGATCATGCAAAACGTACAACTCGTCAGAACCAGCTAACTGAGAAAACACATAAATAACGAAATGCTGCGACGAACACCCCTCACCGCCGACTCGATGTGCCATTATCACGAGGCGACATCTGGAGAAGGTGGTTTATCCAACGCAACCTCTTCGATGGATTCGGGCGCCTCGCCGATCTCCACCTCACCAATAACGTACCGAAGGACATCGCTCAGTGTGATTATGCCGAGTAGACGTCCTTTCTTCCCGCCTTTCTTTTCTTCCTCCTGCAAGATTATGATTGGTCCGGAAAATGTGTGATCTACGGGTCCGGAGGAAACACTTACCTCTCCTTCTACAACTACAAGTCGGTGGACTCTCCTTTTTTTGATGAGCTGCAGTAGTGTTCCAAGCGAATCCCCTGCTGTACAAATGATAACACCGGGGAAGTCCGGAGAACGCTGGTTAAGAGCCTCGGAGATCGTGAGATCAAGGGATTGATATGCTCCTAGACGTACAAGCGTCTAAAAAAGTGATATATGAATCGCTATTCGCTTTCTGGGATGAAACATACGATAACATCCACTGTTTCGTACAGATTCACGACGACACCGTCCTCATCGATGATGGGGACTGCAGATATGGCTCGCTCAGAGAACATGTGAACGACGTCAAACACAGGAGTGTTGAGCGTCGCGGTCGCGATGGGCCAGTATGGATTGTGGTTTTCCGGGGTTTGGGGCGGCGGTGTTGATGAGACATAGGTGCCGATCTTGAGTTTTCGAAGGGATAGATGTAGTTGGTGGATTTCTCTCGTGCACTGCAAGGCGAGTAACGTGAGCAAAGAGACCTTACGTGAGAGGAGAGATATAATACATTTATAGCGATGAATTTGAGGAGTCTGTATTGCGTTAAAACAGAAATGACGACTTCTTGACCTGTTTCTGCGTCATAGTCGAGGAGAGGTAATCGGCGTGCATGGGTTTGAATTAAGACTTTGGAAGCATCGTAAAGAGTGCTACTTGGATGTTCTCGTAACATTGGAGGAGTTGGTACACCTAGGTTCTTTTCAATATCTTTGGACCGAAACTCAATCAGTAACGACTGATCCTGTAAAAGCACAGCATACGTACCTCGCAGTGATTCTAGGCGAAAAGTCTCTACGTCCGCTGCTGCAGCTTCGTAATTCGCTGTATCGTAATAATATTGGATGAGATGTATTATATCTAGGACGGTAAGCATCCCAGCAAACTTTGACTTTTCACTGTTCCATAGCGGCGCAGAAACCACACCTGCGATGACTTGTGAGGCAAGTGAAAGAGGGGCGATCTTGGAAGTATACCATTAAGCAGCAGACATTGCAAAGCTTTCTTAACGTTCAATTTTGTATCGAGTACTATGAGCCTGAAGCTGACTGGGAAAGCGTCGTAGGATGTTCTTCCTTTGAGGACATTGCGGATTGCGTGGAGAGCAGCATCATGAGTTTCCTGATTCTGGACTGGAGGTAGGTGAGATCCCCGTCTGCGTGCTGTTGCCTTTATTGATGCCTTTCTTTTCACTCTCGAGGAAGGCCCAGACGGTGACAGCGTGTTGCTCATGTCGACAGCTGGCTGATGAGGTATTCGAGTCTTCCTTTTAGTGAAAAATCCGTAAAATGCTTATAATGAGGTATATTTCCCACAGATGTGATTAATATTGACGGCCCGCCTTTCGGCATGTGCCGGTGGTCGTTCCTGCGTAGCACTGGCAGCGTACCCCAAGAGCGTTTCACCTCCAGAACACCCGGTTCACCACCTTCAAACATAACTTTCATCTTCCCCTACTCCCCTCGGTCTCCTGTTTTAATAGATATTCTACTCATGGCCGCTATGGCCCCACAGGCCGTCGTCGACGTGCTTCACACCCTCGACAACTCCCTCAGTAGCCTCCAGACATCAAGAGATAGCTTGATACGGCCGAGTCCACCACAAGATCAGCCTGCACCAGACGCACTTCTTTTCATATTGCCTTTGCTTATCGTCCTCTCGACTTTCCTTTTCATCCTCCTCCTTTTCTTGGTTTGTGTCATATTCATCCGTAGACGGCGTGGTATCATCCTGCGAGACAGCGATGGTCCCACCGATATGAGTCGAGAGGAGTTTATAGACGGAGAAGGTGGTTTTGAAGGCGTGGAATCTCGCTGGCTCGAGAGCGTTTCTGAAACTGTTCGACGCTCATATCTCAGAGCAAAAGGCAACTTTTCCTGTTCCAACTTTCCTCACCCCTTACTCATATGACATTTTAGATTACCAACTGCAATATGCTCCAAACTCGGTGTCCACAGATATCACGCTAACTCAGTTCGTTTCCATTCAGGAGAAGGGAGTTTCGGCATGGTCCTTCGAGCCTGACTACGAAGCTATTAGTTCACTTCTCGTGCATGCTCGCACGGAAATTACCTTCCTCCCCGATCCTGCATCCGCCTCTTCCGTGCAGTCAAATTTGCCTCTCCCTAAATTAAATGAGGTTTACTACTGGGAGGTCAAGATGTTTGATCTCCCTGAAACTACTGTAATCGCCGTTGGACTGGCCACTAAACCCTACCCGCCTTTCCGACTTCCCGGCCAGAACCCATTTTCTGTTGGCTATTACTCTACCGGTGACAAGTGTTATAACTATCCTTTCAACGCATCACATTTTGGATCTACCCTCAAGGAAGGCGATGTTCTAGGCATCGGCTATCGCCCCCGCACAGGAACCGTGTTCTTCACCAGAAACGGTCGCAAGATGGAAGATGCTTTCATCGGCCTCAATCGTTACAATCTATTTCCCACGATCGGCGCAGATGGCCCATGCAGTGTTCATGTCAACCTCGGACAAGCTGGTTTCGTCTTTATCGAGGCGAACGTGAAGAAGTGGGGTTTGGCACCTACTGTGGGAACTCTACCTCCTCCTCCAGCTTACGGGAGCGAGCGCGGCAGCATTTTATTGGATGTGGGAGGTGGCGTCCGACACAGCGGTCAGATTATTCCTCCCAGCGCTTCTTCGATACCTCGTAGAGGTTCTCACCGTTCTCGAAGACCGAATATTGCCCTGCCATCATCTGTTCCCGTCGCTTCTTCGCCACTAAGGGGCGCTCCCATATCACCGCACACCGAGGAATCTATTACTCCTCCCCCGCCAATCACACCTATCGTTGAGGAACCCGATTGTGCGGGTCCATCAAATGGTCAAGGATATCTGTCTCCAACAGATTCAGCTTTCCATACGCCACCAAACCATAGCCTTCCTTTGTATCCTATGCCAGAAGGCGAGAGCGAGCAGGAGGACGGAGAAGATACTCCCTCCCACTCACCATCCTCTTCGCGTTCACAGTCACTAGACAGCGAACGTGCCGCAGGTGCGAGCAGCCGTTTTAGTATCCCCCGGTTTCGCCGCGAATCTTTCACTCACTTCCTGGCCGCGATGCAACACGCAGGTTCGGACTTGTCCATTCAGGTGCATCCCCCGCCTGATTCACCTCGCACGCCGAATCCGCCTACGCCTAATCAACGTGATATTCGTCTGCAGGCCTTCCCTAGCTCTGCGTCGGCACCGAGAGGAGGATTGGACGATCCATCAGAAGCGCCACCTCCGGTACTCACGAGGCGTGACCCCCCTGCGTATTCACCACTGGATGCATTCACGTATGCGGATGGCGTTCACATTGATTTACCAGCCGATGTGATTGCCGCCGCTCTGGAAGGAGGGAGTATCCCTAGCAGTGCAATTGGTCAGGGGAACAGCGACCGGTCGGAGAGACGTCGAACCAGACGAGAGAGACGATAACGTAGGATGTTGTTTATGACTTGGATTATGATGGTGAGTCGTCAAGAGTTTCGACTTGGAAATGCGCCCTGAACATGTGGATATCTCAGTATCACGCGTGTGCAATATGCTCTGTAATTTCGTCGACAGAAAATGTCCATCTTGCTCTACATTTACTACCCACCATATTTCATGTATTATGGACACTCCCGTTCTTCACTTTACAATTTAATTCGACAGAACACTTCACATATGGAGTGGGAGTAAGGATTGCAGCAGTGGAGATTATTTATTCTTTCCAATCTATATGTTATTCGTGGATATTCTCAAGGCTCGAGGCGCTTGGGGTCCCTTGGGAAGAGGGAAGCACGTCTAATGTTGTTCAGCTTCAAGAAAAGCATGAGCACCCGCTCAAGACCAATGCCTCCGCCTCCATGGGGAGGGCATCCCATGCGGAATCCATCGATATAACCCTTCATGCTCGCTGGATCGACACCCTTTGCACGCATTTGCTGGCAGAGGAATTCGGGGTCATGAATACGTTGCGCCCCAGAAAGAATTTCCTCGCCACGCATGAAAAAGTCATAAGAGTTGGTGAGGGTCTGAATAGAAAGGTGAGCACTGCGCCAATGGCAAAAAACTTCAGTTACTAACTGGATCATTAGGGTCAGGCATGGTATAGAACGGGCGAAGCTCCAGGGGGAACTTGTCGATGATGAAATAGTCGGTATCATATTTGGCCTTCACAATCCGTCCAAGCCTCTTTTCGTTCTCCGTGCTAATCCGCAAAATGTCAACAAAATTGATCTTAAAAAAGATGAAGCACCTACTTGATATCATCTAAAACCTCCCGATCAACGCCGTCTTCGACGAGAAGGTCTACCGCCTCTTTGAATGTCAAAGTCAAGGTCTCCTCTCTCCACTTAAACTCCTCCGCCTCGAATTGTTTGCCGACGACTGCGATCTCTTTTGCGTATTTTTCTCTAAGACCACTAAAAATAGTCTTGAACATTCCGTCGAGGAGCTCTTTCACCTCGTGGTAGTGCTCTTCAATGGTCATCTCCAGATCAAGACCGATAAACTCGGTGAGATGTCGATGAGTATTCGAGTCCTCAGCACGGAAGACAGGCCCGATCTCATAGACTCGCTCAAAGTCGGCGGCGATAGCCATCTGTTTTGCTAGTTGAGGGGACTGCGCGAGGAATGCATCGCCTGCAACACTACTGAGTTAACAGTTTGGAAAAGTTGACGCAAGTGACGAACCCTTGAAATACCCAACCTTGAAGACGGATGCCCCTGACTCGGTAGCTGCTCCCTGCAATTTCGGGCTGTGAATCTCGGTGAAACCTTGATTGTCGAGGTATTCGCGGAAGAGGCCTCCAATGGCGTGTTGAAGCTTGAAAATGGCTTGATTTGTCTGTGTCTACAGACTGATTGAGTAACAAACCGCCGAACAGAAGTAACCAAACACAAACCCGAAGGTCAATTATACGGTTGTTTAAGCGAGTGTCCAGTAAGACTCTATTGAACTGCCCTTCTACTTCAGGAGCGTTTTCTGATCTAGAAGCGTCCTCAAGAGAAAAAGGCAATCGACCTTCAACTCCTGCAACCAACCAAAGCTAATGGTGAGTAGAAAGGGGTATATTAGGGGGTTTCAAGAAGCGAGGACTAGGGGCGCATACCTCGCTGATGTGTATTTCAACATCGTCAACCGAGCAACTTTTGATTAGATTTGGCGACTTGACAACTTTTCCCATGACGAGGACGATGCTCTCGTCAGAAAGACCAGCGGCCCACTTTACCATCTGCTTGCTGACTTGTTCAGCAGAAACGGCAAGCATGGCCTGGACTGTATCGGTCCGTTGACGAAGATTGAGGAAAAGTAGCTTGTTTGTCTGAAGGCGTGAAGTTTGAATGCGAGCACGAATAAGTACGTGCTCAGAATCATTCTTTGCGCTGAGAGTCACGATGTCAGTGCGCTTGCGATTTGGGCGTGACTGGGATTGATGCAAAGGAAGCTTTCCGTAGTGTGCCGTTGCGTAGTCCTGCAATCGTCGATCATAATATATCAATACATGTTACGATGGCATGAAATAACCTACGGGCTCCTCTGCTGCTGCTCTGGCTTGCTCAGCTGCCTTTGCCTTCGCGGCTTTTTCTGCCTTCTGCCGAGCTTTCTCCTCCTCTTTGGCTTTCTTCTTCAGAGCACTCTTAGTAGGACCTTCCTGGTTGGCGTCGCCAAGGTCGGCCATGGTGGTAGATGTGAATGAACGAGTCAGATGGAGTCAACGTCAATGAAGATCTTATCATCACATCTACAACCATAGTATGAGGTTAGGTCTACTTATTACATAAGCTTTTTGAGTTATCAGTTGTCCGCCCGTGGGCCGTCGCTCGCCGTGCGACGAGTTCACAAAACGTCGGGAATTTAGTTAACAAGGATCTCCTACCTGCTACGAACGCGCGCGGTGATCTAGAGGGGATAGTCAGGAGCCCTCCACAACAGTTACTAGTTTGAAGTAGCTTGTTAAAGCATGTCTCTAGTCGGCGCTCTACCGCCGAAACTCGGCAAAAATCACTGCCCAGCATCACATAAAAAGTTTACTGGCCTGTACTGCCAATAACCGCTCAAATTCCTTTCCTTTCATCCTCTCTCTTTCCTTCAACTTAGACTAATGCTGGCCGTTAATGTTACTCGACGAGCACCTGCCGTTTTCCGCAGTGCTGCACCTCTTTCGACGTGGTCGGCCGTTCCAGCCGGTCCTCCCGACGCAATCCTTGGTATGGACTTTCTTGGATGATAATAACAGCATTGACTGACTGCAACCCCCAAGGTATCACTGAGGCATTCAAAGCAGACAAGGATCCTCGCAGAATCAATTTAGGTGTCGGTGCCTACAGAGACGAAAACGGCAAGCCCTACGTCTTGAATGCTGTTAAGAAGGTAATCCGGATCAGTGTAATTATTCCCGCAATATTGACCCGTATCTTGTTCGGTAGGCAGAAGAGAAAATTACTGCTGCCAAACTCGACAAGGAGTACCTCCCAATCACCGGTTTAGCTGGCTTCACCAACAATGCCGCTAAGCTCGCCTATGGTGCCAACAGCGTGCCGCGGAACAAAAATGCAGTGAGTATCATGATGTGGCATCATCTACCTTGATACTAACACTTCCACTTTTGCGTAGATTGCTGTGACCCAGTCTATCTCCGGAACTGGTGCTCTCAGAATCGGCGGTGCTTTCCTAGCAAGGCACTACCCACACTCCAAAACTATTTACGTCCCTTCACCCACATGGGGCAACCACATCCCTCTCTTCAAAGATTCTGGTCTGGAGGTCAAATTTTACAGGTACTTTGACAAAAAGACTGTTGGCCTAGACTTTGCGGGTCTGAAGGAGGATCTGACCGTACAACAAATTCCATTCTCGTTCTCGGCTATATTCTAACGTGCTTATTAGAATGCCCCAGAAGGCGCCATTGTGTTGCTGCATGCTTGTGCACACAACCCTACTGGTGTTGACCCTACTCAAGCGCAGTGGAAAGAGATTTCTGACCTCGTTGTTGAGAAGAAGCTTTTCCCCTTCTTCGACATGGCCTACCAGGGCTTCGCTTCCGGCTCAACTGATTATGATGCATTTGCCGTTCGGTACTTTGTCTCTCAAGGTCACCAGATCGCTCTCTCCCAATCTTTCGCCAAGAACATGGGCTTGTATGGAGAGCGTGTCGGCGCCTTTTCTCTTACAACTGCTGATGAGGAAGAGAGGAGGCGGGTGGACAGTCAATTGAAGATCATCGTGCGCCCGATGTACTCAAATCCTCCCCTGCACGGCGCCCACATTGCGAACACGATTCTCTCGGATCCTGAATTGTACAAGGAATGGGAGGGTGAAGTCAAGGGGATGGCGGACCGCATCATCAACATGCGTGAGCGTTTATACCAGCTGTTGAGCAAAGAGTTCCAGACCCCTGGCGAGTGGAGCCACGTAAAGAGCCAAATTGGCATGTTTAGGTTGGTTTTGTAATGAATCTCGCCGCGGCGCTCGCACTGATCTTCTTTTATCTGTAGCTTTACCGGTCTTAACACCGATCAATGCAAGATTCTTGCCGAGAAGGCACATATTTATATGACGATGGACGGACGTATCTCGATGGCTGGATTGAATGGTAGTAACATTGAGTACTTCGCTCAGAGCGTGGACGCCGCTGTTAGAGGTAACCTATAGACTCCCGAGAATAGATCTATGCATTTTGCTTTCTTTTTGGGTTGATATGAAGATGAGCGGGAATTGGAATTCTTTTGATTGGCACACTGAAGGTGGTTCAAATTCAACTTGTTCAACCCGTTGTCTTTGCAATTCTTGTGTTGAGCGTCTTGGAGCTTCGCCTGAATTTGTTTGTCCTCTTATGAGTCTGTCTCTGCTCTCAAACCCCTGGATCTCTCACAAGGTTGGTTCGTCTGAGTCGGTACGTACGTTGCAATCCGCCCGCTTTTGCTAGGGCTTCAATAGCGCAGATTGCCTCACAGGACGCAGAGGGCACAAACGCTGGAGGCTCACCCAGAGAAAACATTCCTGAAATGCCTACCGCGAGTACAGAAGGCCACTCGCTGGGACCCGACCTGAGGATTACTGTGCCTCCGATCACGTATTGCCTGCTCAGCACTGTTCCCGTTACCCCGCTGTATACCCTTCCAGCTTCGAATACCTCGAACATGGCGAAGGAAATTACGCGAGAAAGTTCTCAGGAGTATGCAAGCTCCACTATATTATTGTTAACCCCTAGTCTCGATGTTACCCCAATAGCCAACCACCCTGTATCAATGGCTGCCACCCCTGAGGCACAGGACACCCGCGACATTGCTATCATAAATATATCGGCGTCGAACAACTCTCCTGCAACCAAACCGCGAACGAGCATAACACCAATAACTGACGCACCGAAGGTACCAGAGGCGAATTCATGTGCGTCATCTGGATCCAGCAGGCTCACTGACCTCGGCAGGAACACAGAGACGGACTGCGTATCCAGAAACACACTATTCGGCGCAATTCCATTCCCAAACAACCAAAATAGCCCAGTGTCCTCTCTTAACTCAAGTCTTACTTCCTCCGCGTCGTCTTTTCCCCTAGCACTCTTACCGAGCATGTCCATATCCCTCACCAGTACCCCGATTTCGTCTCCCTCTGCATCTTCTTCTCTTCATTGTACATCTTCAATGTCCGCAGTAATCCCAGAACGCCTGAAGTTGTTACCCACGTCTACTGCAGCCTTTCCCTCCAGCATCGACATTTTTGACGGATGGCGCGATGATGTTGCAGTCCAGATGAAGACATGGGAGACCACATCAGAGACACACTATGTGAATCACACTGGCTCAAGCGCCGACCACACAGAATGTCATGGTTCGAACAAGGGAGAGAGGAATCCGCGCACGAGGTCCAAACATTTCTTGCAAAAGGCGAAGAAGATCGGCGGACTTGTCAGACGTTTCGTCACGCGGAGTAAAAGAAGCGGGTCGTATGGTGCCATGGGAGCCGACGCCGGCTTTGAGCTAAACACCCCTCCAGGAAGCATCAACACGGGCACTGTGGAGATCTCTGCACAACCTTCATCATATGGCATACGTCCTCCTACGCATATCCTACATAGCCCTGAGCAGCTCAGGAGATCGAGGTTCTCGCCGCATCCTCACTGGGTCAGAGAACACGCCTACGATGGCGTTGAGGGGGCTACTGAGATGCCTCTCCCGGTGCCCCTCGAGGACGCGAGGGGACTTCCCTATCCTGAAAACTCCTGACCGTCGTTTTAGCCTTTAAGCGTTGTCAAGTATTGAGAACCCCGACCCGACCCGACCAATTCCCTGTCATTTCGTTGTCAAGTCGCAATATCCTCCTGTCGGTGAAGACTTCTTCCACTTAGTATGATATCCCCTGTGTTGTGGCTCTCGACTGTGTATGTATCCGCCTTAGAATGGTTCCTTGATTTTGTGTTGTATACGGATAGACAGATGTTGGCACACCGTCAATGATAATAGTTGTTCATGTCGTTGGTTATTAGAACAAGCCTGAGTCATGAGCTGGCAAATCTACCTGAGCTAAAGGCTGCAGACTAGAAGCCATTATTTTGTTAACAAGAGAAGGAAATTCATTGTCGCCCTGTACTCGGGCGTGATACATCACCCAAAGAGGTCATTCGTCTTTGATGAACGACGAACGCAGAGCTTGCGGTGAGGTGAAATAGAAAGTGAATATCTTGAATATGATGATTGCGAGCTTGTTCTCGAGTGGATACAGTGAATATCGTCTACCACGACTGGCATTAGACCACGACATAAAGTCCCGCCAAGTCGCTCCTACTGTATATAACGCAAAAATCCTACTTGTTGTAAATTAGACTTAGAAGATGGGACATAGATTAGGACATACGACAGACATCACGAGCCTTTAGGGCCCTCTACCATAAGCGGTGCCTGTCTGGCTGACCAGCCTCCCCCGCTGACGCGCTCCTTCGTGTTCGTCGCCAGTTTCTTAGCCTCCAGTTTGAAGCGCGACACTATTGAAGAATAGCACGTTCTGCACGCGTGATGTGCGAGCTTGGGCTCTCCGCACGCTGGACAGCTGACGATATCTTCGGTACGGACGGTGCGTCAGTCAGGACAAGGAGAGTGGAAGGAAAAGTAGGGGTGTACTCCGCTTGTCTTTGAGTCCTTTATTCGCACTGCGCATGGACTTTCGCGAGTGAGAAATTTTACTTTTTGGAACTGCGAGGACGATGGGAGGGAGCAGTTCAAGTAGGGATTGCAAGCCTGGCAGAGTCCAGCTGAATGATTTTTGCTGTAGCTCTGAGTTGGCAGCTAAGGAGGTGGCAATTGGCAGCCGGGCCCATGATAATCTGAGCGTAGAAATAAACGAGGGCTTAGGACGTATAATTAATGAAGCCATGAGACAAGGCTTGTTGGTCGTTTTTGTAACTTTTCAAGAGGTTGATTGCTACATGCCATACTCAAATTTGTACTCCGAATTTGGTCCGTTACAAGCAAACCGTCATGTTCAGACTCACGCGTCCGCTGCTTCAACAAGTCACTAAGAAGACGACTGGCATTGTTGGCCTCGCTGTGCACCAAAACCCTCTCCCAGAACTCACCAAGACTTATGAGTCGACGCTAAGCGTTCTCGCTGCCATACCTCCGACCTCTGTTTACAGACAGGGTGTCGAGGCACTTACCAAACACAAACTCAACATTGTGCAAGGCGCAAATGGAGACATCGAAAGCGTAGAGAAGCAGCTAGTTGAGGGGCAAATTGAGCAGTCGTTGGATATTGCTAAGGATGAGCTGAAGTTGGCTGAGAGTATGCTTGAGTGGAAGGCGTGCGTCCACGCAATTTTACGTGGCTTTTCGCGTTTGTTGACTTTGATTCTTTAGTTGGGAGCCTCTAGAAGAAAAGCCAGCGCCTGGTCAATGGGAATACTTCGGCAATACGTCGAGCCCAATATCTTCGTAGCGTCTCGGGGTTTGTCGGGCGTTGCTGGGTCATCTCCGAGTGCTGGAGGTAGATTACGGAGAACAGAATACATTGTTCATGACATCAATCAGTCATCTTTCTCAACATGCACATCTTTCTATCTAGTCTAAAGGTAGAAACTAAGGCAGATTAACATTGCCCTATCATTTCACAGACTGCTGCGATGTATCTGCGGTCCATGATTGTCTTCTTCCTCTTCCGTTCCGGCAACACCATCGTCTGTCACGACCTAATTCGCTTCGTTAAGGTATAACTCAGATTTCCACTGCCTCAAGCACTTACCTGGCCATTTGCAACCCGGATATCCTCCAAACCCCAGTCCCTGGATGCACCTTCCTTTAGGTGGCTGCCCGAGGCCAAAGCCTTGGCATCCCAGCCTCCCAATATAGTAGAAGCCCCAGAGATACGAGAAAACTCTGAAATTGAGCAGCAGCCAACTCTTAAAGGGAGGTTTGGTTGTGCCAGCAAAGCCTGACTCAGCACGATGATGGTTGCAGCATGACTGACTAGTAGAACGTTCTTGTGCTTGTCGCCAAAACGACTTTCTATCTCGGGTATGAGCAGATCCAAAAAGCCTTTGGCGCGCTCTTGCAAGGCGTCGACATTCTCGCCTTTCCGTGAGGGATACCAGATCGATGACCAAGAGGGGTCAATCTCGGAGAAGTACGTCTGCAAGACTGCTGCAGATGAGGGTCTAGGGTGCAGACCGGTGCCAGGGGCGACAGGGGAGTACCACTCCGATATTCCTGTCATTACTGGCTGTAGCCTGACGAGAGCGTTATCATTGATTTGATTTACTCACCATGTTCGACATAGATGGGAACTTGAAGAGTTTGAGAAGTGGGCTTGGAAGTTTGTAGACACCGATCTAAGATGGCGCTCTTTGGAGTCCTCTGATGAGATTAGGAAGGTGGAATGGCTCACAGTAAGGGGAAGACAGTATGACGGTTGGGCGCTGCTCTTCAGGAAGGGCTAGGAAGTAGGCTGCAAGCTCCTGCGCTTGAACCTAAGAAGTTATCTATGAAGTGAGCATCCTGTGCACAGTCAAATAAGTTACCTCTCCATAGGCGGCTAAGGGAGGATCTCTTGGAAGACCCGTAGGACTTGCCCTATGCATAGTGTAGGAGTGTGTTGTAGATCTTTTGCCTACTCACCAGTTTGTATTAATCCAGTTCAATCTGAATCCTAAGGATGGATCAATACGATTTGGAGTAAGGAAAGGGATTGACTGACCATGTCTAGCGATGTAGATCTTCTCAATCATATTGTCCAGCGGGTATGTGAGGGTACTTGTCAATGATGATCACTAGCCTAAACATTACAGTCACTGGGTTGGACCGAGGAAGAAAAGAAAATGTAATAAAAATTCGCTGACAGCAGGATTTGAACCTACGCGGGCAACGCCCAAGTGATGATGTGAATTCAAATCACTCGCCTTAACGACTCGGCCATATCAGCTTCCACTCAGCAGAGAACCAAAATATCATTATCCCCAAGAAATACAGCCACTTGGAACAAGAAATCTTTTGAACTCTGAATTCTTCCTCCTTAACACCTTTACAATACTTATTAACGCTGCCTAGGAGCAGTATTTCTACCTGCATGGATTCTCTAATCCCATTCACGACATCGGGATCACTGGTAGATTGCGTGGACAGTACGTCTACCCAGTCAACTGCACCCCACCATTCGACCTGAGCAACTCCATAATCACTTTACCCCCCGTTTATGATATGCACTCTCTCGCCCGTCTCCAGGAAAGATGTTGGTCGTCCTCAGAGACGGGCGAAAGCTACACGGTGTACTACGCTCTTATGATCAGTTCGGTGAGTCTTTCTAGCAGCATTCGGTCGTGCCCTGACAGTCACACCCCCCCTCAGCTAATCTCGTCCTCGAAGATACCGTCGAGCGAATATATCACGGTAAAGCATTCGCAGAACACTGGCACGGCCTCTTTCTCATACGAGGAGAAAACGTCGTGTTACTTGGCGAAATCGTACGTACTTGGTTGAGCAAGATGTGCATTTACGTTGATGTCTCCCGTAGGATCTCGATCAGGAGGATGATGTGCCACTACAACAAGTCGATTATTCCGTTCTGGACCCATATCACAGGAGGGATATCGCAAATAAGAAGGCACGAGAGGATATCAAGTCCAAAGTTTTGTATGAGCAGAAAGGGTTCTGCAAGGAGGGCGGCGAGGGCGATGGCTATTGATGGACTATCCTACTGTTTATTCATTCAACATGCGTAGGGCCTACGGGCACATTGATTTACCGAGTTCATCTAGCATATGTATATGTGCGATATCACTAAGTAAACGCCAAGGCTACAAGAAGGGACGAAACACGATCAAAGAATCAAGAAAAGGAAAGCGAAAACAGCAGGTCAAACCCGTTTGAAAGTAACAAGGAAAATGTCCTAGAAATACAGTGACGTTTAATTACGACTTCTTCTTCTTCCCTTTTTCTGCAGCCTCCCCGTTAATCCGAGGTTTGCTAGAGCCATTAAACGGCCCATCTACAGGTGAGAGCTTGGGCGGTGGCTGAGAGGTATTTGATGATTGTGGATATAATATGTCTTCGATTCCTTTCCGTATTTCGCGTTCACGAGTGGTGAGGTTAGAGAGAATAGTCTCTTTCGTTTCTTTGTCAAAAGAAACCTCTGCAGCACGTAGTTTCTGCCATCTGAGTCAAAAAGTCAGTCCCACCAAATCAAAATGCATCAAGTGAATGCTCACCCCGCGTGCCGCTCACACTTTTTCTTCCCCGTACACCACCACTCCCCATGACTTGTGGTGACGCCGTCTACCTGCATGGCATCCTCCGTCTCTTCATCTTTTACTTTCTCCTCATAGCTTTCCAACACCTCTGCACCAAAATCAACCCACTCCTCCTCGCCAAAACAAAGCCTCTGATCCCACCCACATTCATCCACCCTTTCTGCTCGCTCAGACGCAAGTTCGACAAGTCTCTCCCTCCACAAGACCATGTCCATTTCACGCTTCATCATCTCGCGCTCCTTCACCACATTCTGGAGACGTGCATTTAAACATGCAACTTCATGGTCCGATTTGCGCTTCTGTCCAGATGGCTTTCCATCGGTTTCCGTCTTTGCGTCCGCGCACACGACAACACCCCCACGTTTCTCCGCGTTCTTGCAAGTTTCCCAGAGCCGGTCCCGTTTCCCGCCATTGCGTTCCCATTGTGCAATACTCATTTGCATATACTTGACACCACATTCGTCGGAACAGTACTTAGAGAAAGCACCCCGAGATGGCTTGTGGCAAGCATTGGGTGACGATGGGTCCGTATGCCTCAACCCGAAGAAGCAGCGACGCTTATACGTCGTCTGAAGGTTCAACTGAGAATTACCTGAAAAAAAAATTCTAAATCTCAATCATCTCGACACGTAACGAATGACGCACTCTGTATGCACAACGGGCAGATGAACTGATCGACAAGGTCGACCTCCAGATCGGGCATGTTGACGCACTGTGTATGATACCACTCGTCGCACCTACACCACATCCATGAGCTTCACCATTGAAGAAAGTCACACTAGACACGCACCGATCGCATGCAATCATCACTCGATCTTCATCATATCGTGTCTTGCATACGCAATACAGCTTATCGTCCTCCCTGTCACTGTCCTCCTCTTCGTCAGGCTCCTCCTTCGTGTCCACAGGCATGACAGACACCGAGCGTGACCGTGAAGTAGCAGCGTGTTTCGCAAAGAGACTGTTCTTGAGTACATCTTTGGGTGTAGGTTCCTTTGCCTTCGCCTTGGGAGGAGGTTTCGTGCGCGGTTTTGGTGGAGGCTTGGGTTTCGGGGCGGGCTATCACACGAAAAATAAAACCAATTAATCTTCCGAGAGTTGCAGAACAGAATATGGTATCACCTTGTGAGCAGTTGCCACTTTCTTCTTCCCGGTCTTGGCTGGCTCCGCCTTCTTTTTTGCAGGTGCAGGCACAGCGGGGGGAGGAGGTATATCTTTTTCATCTGGAGGAGATAGGCGCTGCGGAGAAGGCGATCGTTTAGGTTTTGACTGCGGGGCTTTCGGATGTGAGGTAGAGCGGTCTTCAAGAAGACTCAAAAGCTCTTCGTCCACATCCATAGGAGAGGACTCAGGCTTGTGTGGCGGAGACTGACAGATTGGGGAATGGCGCATAGGAGACTCTCGAGAAGAAGGTGGATGGGTGGGGGACGGTGGTGATGTGGTGACGGTGGGGGGAGTGGCATGCGCGGGCGGAGGCACATGTATCTCCTGCTCTTCCACCTTACTTGTCACATCTGAAGAATGCGAAAGCAGCGGGGAATCCACCTTTGACTTCTCACGATGAATCGGGGGCAAGTTGCTCTCTGTGGAATCGGCGCGTTCCGAAGGCGGTTTTTGGACAGCTGGTGAAGGGGATGAAGAAGCAAGTGGCATTGGGACATCGTGAGGTGGTTGTGATTGTGGCGAATCCTGATGGAGCTCGTGATCGTGGTCTGCATTCAATTCTGCATCAGCATCTTGACCCAGGTCAGGATCTGCATCCTGCTGGAGCTTGTTTAATTGGATCTGCTCAAGCTGCTGCCGCCGCTCGAGTTCCTGCTGTTGTTGGAGTGCGAGTTCTTCCTGTTGTCGTCGCAAGGTTTCTTCGCGTTGTTTCCACTGGAGTTCCTCACGTTGGCGCTGCTCTTCCATGATGCGTTGGCATTCAAGCTCTTCTTGTTGCTTACGTTCAGCTTCTTCGGCCAGTCGCAATTTCTCGGCCGCTTCTCGCTGCTGGGTTTCAGCTTCTTCCAATTGCCTACGTTCGAGCTCTGCCCGACGACGCTCGGTTTCCTCCTGCCGCTTGCGTTGAGCTTCCTCTCGCTGCGCTTGTTGCTCAGCCTCCTCGAGACGCTTGCGTTCAAGTTCTTCTCGCTCTTTTCTCTCGGCCTGTTCGCGTTGCTTACGCTGGCGATCTTCCTCCTCCCGTAGCTTGCGTGCCTCGAGCAACGCCTCCTCCCGCTGACGATGCAACTTCATCTCCTGCTGAATTTGTTTCAACTTTTCTTGGCACTGCTGTTCTTCTTCCTGGCGCTTCCGTTCTTCTTCCCGGCGGCGCTGTTCACGCTCAAGGCGTTGACGCTCGGCTTCTGCATGTTGGCGGATCTCAGCCTCGGCACGTAACCGCTGAGCATCTTCCTCCTGACGTCGGCGCTCTATCTCTTCCTCTCGTCGTCGGCGCTCAACTTCATCCTCCCGTCTTCGACGCTCAGCCTCTTCTTCCAGTCGTCGACGCTCAAGTGCCTCTGCCACCCTCCGCTTCTCAAGCTCTTCTTCACGGCGTCGATTCTCAATTTCCTCCTCCAGCCGCTTGCGGGCGAGTTCTTCCCGCTGACGCTGCTCCGCCTCTGCCTCTGCACGAAGACGCAGGGCTTCCTCCTCTTCGCGCCTTCTCGACTCTACCTCCCTTTCTACCTTCTGCCTCAACACCATCTCCTCCCGGCGGCGCTGCTCAACCTGACGAAGCTCTGTCTGGCGAACCCGCATCTCCTCCATCTGTCGTGCAGCAGCCTCCTCTTGCTGTAGAAGTAGTTCCTCGCCCTGCCGACGCTCCATCTCTTGGCGCTGCAACTCACGCTCGATATCCTGACGTCGTGCATGCTCGGGCTCTTGCTGGCGATGCAACTCTTGCTCGCGCTGTCTCATCAACCGCTCGCGATATCGAGGGTCGATATCGTCTGGGTGGAGGAGGGGATCGCGCGAGCGGTGATCACGATTCGGCTGATGCAAAGACTGGCGATGCGACGACCTGTCCCGTTTCTGACGTGGGACGTCCTCCTCCACTTGCCGCGATGTAGCCTCTTCCTGTGCCTGAGGCTCGCGCCGTCTGAACAGCGTGAAATCGGGGACGTCTCGGTGACGCTGACGGAGCTCAAGTTCCTGGCGCTGGTGCAGATCGAGTTCTTGGCGTTTGCGGAGTTCGAGGTCTTGTCTGTGCCTTTGGTCATAGTCCTCGCGGTGGTCCGGGGCAGGATCATGCATGCGTTGACGGAGGTCGTACTCCTCGCGTTGCTCTCGCTCACGTGTGCGCAGTACATCCTCCCTCTCTCGCCTTCTGACGTCATCAACCTCTTCCTCATCCCACACGGCCCTGGCCAGACGTGGGACGTCTCGATCAGAGCGGATTGGAGCGTAGACAACGGGGGACATTCTATTTGTGGCGACAGGGGAGTGGTGAGCGGGTAAGACGGGAGATCGATGGACAGAGACTGATGAGGTAGGCTGGTAATGAGGGGGAGTTATTCCAGGCCCCAATAAGGGTATGTTGGCGGGAGAGGATAGATGTGGAATTCCTGGACCTGTCAGACTGGAGCTGAGAGCGTTGGCTGTTGGACTGATGAGGACGGAGGGTATTGAACGGACGGAAGGCTGGTGTTGATACTGGGTGTGGATATGTTCGAGAGGAGGAGAGGGAGTGTGGGACCCTCGAATTCTCTTGTGTGGGCGTGGGGAATCATCTGTGTGTGGGAGGGAGTGATGGGATGGGATGGATGGTGGGGTATAAGAAAACGGATAAGGGCGGGGTTTGGGGCGTTCAAGGTGCCGTTCGTAGTTGTCAGCGAAACTGCGGTCGGCGACTGGACTGGCTGCATCGCTGACTGAGGAACCAGCACTGATACGCCTACGCTCTTCGGAGGCTGCATGTACGAGGGCGTCTAGGCCGGTACGAGGAGGGACCTGGGACATGGAGGGGTAAAATGGGGAGGGTGCGGGAGAGTGTTGGGAATACGGTGAATATGCCTGCGTTTAGAGTGAATAAGTATGATAACGACGGGAAAAAAGAGAAAAGACAGACGAAAGGAGAAGAGGAGGAAGATGCACGAACGGGGTGAGGATTGAGGAGAGCATTTACGGACGAAGAAGAAGAAGGACGTGGTACTCTAGGGGAGAGGGCGGGAGGAGGTGGATGGTGAATGAGAGCATCGATAGTGCGGGGTCTGTGGTGAGCGGTGTCAGGCATGGATTCAGTCGTCGGGGACGTCTTTGTCGTTGGAGAAGAAGGAAGAGGGACGTCGCGTGGGCCGAGTATGTAATTATGGTTAGATGGAATCGAACCGGTAGGTGTGGTGGGCAGCGTGAGTCGTGCGTGTTTACCACGGAGATGAGGCGCTAGGATGACTGGGTCAGTGATGAGCGGAGAGTTGGGGTCGTTGTTGCTGTTGCTGTTGCTGGGGTCGTTGTCGTCGTCACCGCCGCAGAGGAGGGCGGATATGTCCATTCGTCGAGCAGTCATGGGATTGAGAAAGGGAGTTGAGCCCCGTGAGACAAGAGGTTATCAAAGTAAACAGATTTGTTATTAAGAGACTATCGATCACACACACACAACCCTGGATTCGTTATGATCCGAGAGCAGAACAGATAACATCAAACATTGTACAACGAGACATTGCGACCCGTCCAAACGGCGACCGAGAACAGTCTCCACTACGAACGCACCGCACCCAAGTCCCATCCCTACTTTTCTTCTTTCTCCAGCCCGATAATGACGGTCTCAAGGTCCTGGTTCAACACAATCCAATAAAGGAGCGTAGAACTCGTCGAGATGCTTTTGCAGGCTATCAAAATAATATTAGGAACAATGACAACAACAACGACGACGAGAACGACTGACCTGTTGGTTATAAGCGTTAAGTGTCAAGAGCGAGCTGAAAAGCCCTTTTATACTTCTCACGTGGCAGGAACTGTACAGCCGGTTCTTTGTGGCTTACAGAGACCCCGGTAGACTTTACGGGGTCCCCTAAACTCAATCTCAAACACCCTGTCGTTTGCCTTCTCGCCGTCAATCACATCGCCCCCACTGACTGTTCATCAAAAATCGGCCACAATGTCGGTGGCCACAAAGAACCCATTTGCTCTCTTGGACGGTGAACAACTTCAATCTTCTACTTATCACAAATCTCACTAACATCTCCTCCTTTTTTCCCTTCTCACCATCACCTTAAATAAACAGAGGACCCCTCCCGCCCATCCACCCCTCCCCCCACTCAACCAGCACCTGCTGCTGCTCCTCAATCACAACCTACACGTCCTCGCGGTCGCGGAGGACCCGCATCTCGTGGTGGACGTTACTACCAGCGTGGCGGTGCTGCCCCCGCCCCCTCTACCCCTACTGAAGACCAGCCTGCTCCCGAAGGAAAGCAGCCTAGGCGAAGTCAGTCTAATTCATTTCCTTCTTGACTCCCATCTGATCTATCAACAGCCGACGGTGAGAGAAGGGAAGGCGGCAGAGATAGCCGTGGTAGAGGTCGTGGTCGCGGTCGCGGTCGTCCATTCGACAAGCACAGCCAAACAGGCAAGACGTGAGTCCCTCCCCCTTTCCATCTATTTCTTCCCCCCTCATATTCCTGACAGCGATTCTGACAAAAAAGTCCACAACTCTTGGGGCGGCGACGACGGCGAAGCCGAGCGCAAGACAGAGGAAGCCGCTACTATCGACGCGGCTGTTGAGTCTGGCGGACTTAATGACTGGGCTAATCCCACCGGTGGTGAAGGTGCTGCTGCTGACGATGCTTGGGATGCCCCACCCGCCGCAGACGGTGCCACACCAGTAGACGGTGCTGAAAAATTAGGAGACAAGCGTGAGAGGCGCGGCGACAGGGAGGAGGAGGAAGACAACACTCTCACCCTTGACCAATACCTCGCCCAGCAGCGCGAGAAAGAAAATGCCCTCGTCCCCAAGTTGGAGGTGAGGAAACCCAACGATGGTGTCGAAGATGATCTCTTCAATGGCGCAGCCCCATTGAAAAAGGGTGAGGAGGCGGAGTACTTCAGTGGAAAGGTGCGTTTCTTTATCACTCTTCATTTCAGCGGTACCTAATCATTCTCTAGACCAAGTCGGCCCCAAAGGCACGCACTAAGAAGGAAGAAAAGGTCTTCATCGAGATCGAAGCACGCTTCGAGCGCCCTAGCCGAGGTGGCCGTGGTGGCCGAGGTGGAGAACGCGGTGGAGACAGGGGTGGTGAACGGGGACGTGGTGAGCGACGTGGTCGTGGGGGACGTGGCCGTGGTGCCGCGAATGGGCACTCCAGGTCCACTCAAGTCAACGTAGATGACGAGACTGCGTTCCCTTCACTCTCGTAGAGAGTGCGTACGCTGGTACGCGTATAACAGAATGGGTTTTTGGCGCAAAATGGCTTGATGACTTGATTAATTTGTACTGACTGGCACTGATGCTGATACACATGCTCGTATATCATATCATATCGATTTTTCACTCCGATTCATGTTTTTGTCTGTCTGTCTGTTTTCCTCTCATTCATAGTATTGTAACATGATGCCCCAGCTGCGCCAGTAGTACTATGCCGTTAACGTTAACATGACATTTGAAATATCCGCATCAACGAATCCCAGTCGACACAAACAACAACGTTCGATGATCCCATGCACATGTAACGTAATATTCGCCTACGTCCACCCGAAATTATCCGAAGAACTATAAAACCAACCCACTCACACCCAACGTCCTTCTCACATGCCCCATTCTAGTTTCACAGACATGTTGTTACACCGTCTGGGAGATCTTCCTCCGGGCTGAGAACGATTTGGAGCGCTTTGCGTCTGCTTGAGTTGTTTATGTGGTCAGGTTGGACTTCCTGCGCTCGGACAGCTCACTTACCAAGTAGTAATTGCCTGCCTTGTCAATGTACGTACGTATGTATATATTGTACATGGTACCCAAGTCCATTCGCTGTAACCACCAACACCTCGCCCTCCCCTCTAAAAAGTGACATACGCACTCGCATAACTCACGCTCCAATCATCAAACGACACGCATCGATTGCTCTGCTCATACCGTACCCACTTCACCTTCGCCTCCCTGCCTTTCTCTTCCAGCGCACTAAGCGCACCTAGTAACACACCGATCGGATGGCGCCCGCAAATCGTGTTGTGCGTACGGGCGAGATACGCCGCAAAGTTCCCATGAGCGACAGACGCGGGTGGTTGAGCTAGGATGGTCATCGCTTCGTGATCGAGATCTGAAATGGACGCATGGATGGGCTGCGAGGGAGAAGGGCGCGGACCGGTACGACGCAGATGAACGCCTGATGTTTCGCTGGGGAGCGGTTCAGGGTAATAAAACGTGTATCCGTAGTGCGAGTGACCCCTATGATTATGATTATGATTTTGTAGAGCGAGTAATTGATGTCGCATGCGTACCAATGGCAGAAATCAGAAGAGATCACAAAGATCGTGTCATCCCTTTCGAGGTACGGAGCCAAAATCTTTCCGTATGCTTCTTCCTGCTCTTGATCAATAGCCCCGACCATGATCGGCACAATCTTGATGTCGTTGCTGCACCTGCGGAAACTGGCTCGAAACGGACGTAGGAATGGATGGACGGGGCGTGACTTACCCCTCGAAGACCTTGTACACGTAGGGCAGGTGCATCTCGATACTGTGCTCGCCTTGGTCCCTGCGCGGCGACAGGTACTCGAATTGTTTCGTCTCATAAAGTTCCTCGATGACTTGTCACGAGGGGTAATTGAATCATAAATCTCTGTGGCTGCTGTAAGGGACCTACCCTCTTTATCCAGCTTGAGGTTTCCTAGCGGCGTCTCGTACGTCTCGCATTTCGACAGCGCACATCCACTGAGATGGAAAGCATGCGACGGTCCAAGGATGAACACGCGCGAGCTGCACGAGAGTGCACCTCATCAAATATCTTACTAGGGAGAGGAAAGCAAACACTCACATTCCATCAGTACGTATACTCTTGTACGCCCATGCGGCTGCACGACCGGAATAGGAGTAACCGGCGTGGCTAGATGTACTACTCTGAGAAAAGGAAACAGCAGTTGTTCGGAACTTACGGAGCGATGATCGCTTTGCACCCTGTGACAGGCGGCGAGAAATCGTCCTCATCAGTTGGCTGAACGCCAGCCAGCCAGTTCGAGAGCTCGCCATCGAGAACGTCACCTATAATTTGATAGAAGACATGTGTTTAAATGATCTAGTAAATAAAACGAACCATCCGCTGAATACCATGACTTGGCAGCAAACACAGCTGGTCTGTGGGACATGCTAGTTAGCTATGAATGTGTGCGTTGTTACCTGGATTTGGGTAACATGCTTTGGCTATTTAGGTGAAGATCATGGAGTGCACTTGCTCCAATTAGATAATTATGCCGCATTTGGCAATCTCAGCTATCAGTGCATCTAGCTTACGTGAAGAGTATACGTAAAGCCATAGGAATGCTCTGATAACATCAAGTGACCAAGTTACCGGGTCTTAATACAGATTTTCGCCAGTTGATTCAGCCTGAAGCATGTCGATTATCTCGGCATATGAAAATGGGTACATGTGAATGGTGTGAAATGAGACAACCAGTAGTAACAAATCACTCTTCTGACCGCAGCCGTGCTGCAGGGTTCGTTACCTTCACTCCGAGAGCCTTTGCTCTGGAAAGCCGCCGTATCATTAGACTTTCAACTGCACAAAGTCCGAAAATAGTTCTACTTACCGCTCAAGAATGATGTTGCGGTTGCGGCTGCTGACGTTGTGTGCAATCTCAGCCGCGAAGCTTTTGTTGTGCATAAGGAGGAGGTCAACTTCCTTGACGTTGCTGACAAGGAACTTCTTGAGGCCATTGGGGAGAAGGTGGCGGGTCTAAAGATGAGACACATAAACCGCTGCATCTAGCCACGAAGGTGCCTCTTTACCTTCTTGTTGCTCCCGTAACCGATCTTGGGCATGGCAATCTGTCCCTTGAACCGACGCCTCACTCGGTTGTCAATACCCTTTGGTTTCCGCCATGCTTCCTTAACACTGTGGTAACGATCGGACTGGTGGCGCCTGTATTCGAGAGAAAATGAGCTCTTGCTTAACAAACTATGTTGCTGCTGATTCGTACGCACTTGAAATGCTTGGTGCGCTTCTTGACGATAGGGATCTTGACGGCCATGGCGGTCTGAAAGGAGTGGTTAGCGGTTGGCGTTCGGTGAATAGGACGGATGAATGTTGCGGTGAGTGAACCACATCAGTACATCCAAGTACGAATCCATCCATCCATTCACTTGTAACGGCTCAAACTCTCCAGAATGGAAGATGCTCGACATTGTACTGCACTGTGGACCTGTTCGAAACCAACATAAAGACACACTCACGATTTTTGGGATTGGGGGACGACGGCTCTCTCGTCTACTAGTTTCTCCTCGCTGGCGGAATGGGCTCCAAATAGAAACAAACAATATAGTGGCTGCAACACCTGCATTTGCCATTACATAACACAGCATAACACATTATGTTCACTTCAAATTTATTTACAGCTTACACCTGCAGAGAGATTTCAGCGTTCGTCAAAGGCAAGATCTACGGCGGGTCGGGCGAACATGATTTTCACACTTCATCACCCGCGAGTGACGCCACTTGCGCATGCACTTACCTTCAAGATCTGACTTGCGCGGACATGGGTGAGACACCTACCCGCGGATTGGGCGCGGTTCCACTCACCATTCCTCGGAGATGCGGTTTATGAGGTATTACCTAGCACACACCTAACCCGCACTGTAACTTCATCATCATATCAGACCCAGGAAATTTCCGTTGCTGAAGCACCACCTGATAACCATCTTTGTGCCATCATTCTCAGTTCTATCGATGGTGTTAATAAGTGAAAACACCTGCCGATCGTCTCGCCCGTGTTCTGTGACATGCTGATTCCCCAGAGTAATCGCTGTCAGATGTGTTCGTCATCCTCCTGCTTGAGAACGGTGCCACTCTCCCTCTTCTACCGTGTCCGCAAACCGAACCTTCGATAGCATTGATGATGCGCGGGTCGTAGTGGAAGCAATTGGGGACTATGACATCATGGAGGCGGCCCTCAACTGTGCAAGAAATATGCTCAAGATGCTGGAATCTCATGATATATAGAGCGTGCAAATTAAAATAAGTGCTTGATGTGAGCTCTGGTTACAGATTCATTGTCAATCTAAAGCTTACTTCAATGAATTCTGCAGGTGAGACTGAAGGATGCGCAAAATATCGTGAATGACATCATCCCGACATCGTTGGTCTATTGAAACCTCAATTCCTTCTTTCAGTTTGAATCCACCTACCATTATGATCTCTAGTTGTAGAAGGGACGTTTATTTGCGTAGACTATTCTCAGCAATAATTAAACGAACGGAGCCCGGGGCCGGCTCCATGCTCAATAATTTTGTCTGGGCATCCCAAGTCACCAGAAACACCTATGTATATAAAAAGGTACCAAGACTATTTTCGACATACATACTTATACTGGATTGCGTACTGGTACCATTCTTCCCATCTAATGTATAATGGAGCAACGTTCTCAAACCGCCCACGACCGGGCTATATGTAGCTGTATCTAGCCGGATCTCTGATGGGCTAACGCGAAATAGGAGTGGGTCTGTGTTAAGCGTGAGAAATGTAAAACGTTTATCGGCAAAGTTGCGGCAAAGAGTTTAGTGGCATGACTGCTTTGATCCCATCCCGAGCGGCAGCGCCCCATACATAGCTTGATCAAGTGAATCGCTCACTCGTTTCTTACTCTTGTACTGCGATTTGTGTCTTGCAAGGTCTCCTATTCCCCCCATTACACAATTTCATGCTCGCCGGACCTACTGTGGATTTTGCCTTTGACGAAGATGACTGGCTATCCCCTGCACCACCTTTACTGTACAGGTCGTCGAGCGTCGGTAGCAGCTGGGGAGTCACCTCGATAGGTCGCGGCTTTGATTGGTCTGCGAAAGAAAGCGATCAAGCTATATCGCAATCCGAGTGCCCATTGGGGGAGAAGCCACCAATAATCTCAGAGGATCTCCCAGAGCGCGAAGACCCTAAACTCCAAATAGCTACTCGTTCATCTTTTTTGGTTTCTCCAGTAACCCTCCGAGTGCTTCCTCAGCAGCAAGTCAGCCCTTCCGCTAGAGAACCATTGACAATATCACCATCTGCATCCCCTCGCTACATAAATAACATAACGGACTCTCCGATCTCGTCGTCCTCGTCTCTTCCACCATCCTATCCACCATCACCTCCACGGTCACACCCGTCTTTACATGCAACAAACCCACTTCAGCCGACTGTGTCTGAAGCACATCGTCCGCCGCCCTCTCGTTCCCCTACCATCCCGCCACCTCGAAGGAGGTCCTCACAGCAGCGCGTGTCCCTCGTTGCAGGACGCGTGATGATAGCGACAATAGAGCCACCTTCGCCACCCCCTGTGATGCCCCAAATTCTGCATCGATCAGGAAGCACCGGAAGTATCCTGTCTTCCGCTGCGAGTACTGGTCCTCCCACTCCCTCCCTTGAAACTGCCTCACTATCTGATAGCAAGACTATATCCGACTTTTTCATTGAAGGTGAAATCGGCAGAGGTGCCTATGGCCTCGTCAAAAGAGCACGCGAGTACAAATCTGATGGATCTCTCGGGGTGAGATTTCATCCATCATATTGTGAATTTACTCCCCTCTGATATTTGGACAAGCCACCATTGGTTTTGAAACAGATAATAAAATCTCGCATCCTTGCTGACTGTTGGAAACGGCATCCACGATTTGGCACGATACCAATAGAAATATTCGTAATGTCTGTAATATCATCAACTCCCTACACTTTGCCCGCAGTACGACCATGGGATCCCTCACGGCATCGACCTTCAGATCAAACCGAAGGGGATGCAAGCCACATTTACCAGGACCCCGACGCAAACTGGGAAGAAGGAAAAGTAGTCAAGGGACATCCGAATATCTGTCCTCTACTGGATTTCTTCGAAGATAACCACTATTACTACCTTGTCTTACCGTCTTCCATGCCTGAGACGAAGTTGGACAAGACACCGCCTCCAACAGATCTTTTTGATCTCGTCGAGGCCCACCCCCAAGGTCTTCCGTCATTTGTCGTTCGCAGCTACCTCGGACAGCTTGCAGATGCTCTATGTTTCTTGCATTCTCATGGGATAGGTCTGTCCTTCATCGTATAATGTTGTGCATGACTCGTAGTTACTCTTTCATTGTCAGTTCACCGCGACATAAAAGATGAGAATGTTGTTCTTGGACCAGGCGGCAGATGCATCTTGATAGATTTCGGAAGTTCTGGACTCGTGAAAAAACATGGATGGGACACATTCAGTGGGACGTAAGTTTTTACCTTGCATGCTCCTTCTAGTCAGTACATTCACTCTCCTGATAAAGGTTGGATTATGCAGGACCTGAAATACTTCGTGGGGAACGATATTACGGGAAGGAGCAAGATGTATGGGCGTTTGGTATTGTGGCATACGTCCTCCTCGTAGGAGAATGCCCGTTCGTTACGGCAGCTGAAGCGCAAGAGGGACTGAGTTCACCGTTTGCCAATGCATCTATTGCGCTGGATGAGCGGTGCGGTGATGATAAGGAGAGAGAAGGGGAAGAGGATGATGGCGGCGGAGCTCTGGGAGATGCGGCAGTCCTTGTCAGGGCTTGCTTACAGGTAGACGTGGGTGAAAGGCCTACGTTTGAGAACATCCTCCAATGCCGATATCTCAAGGGGGGGATGGGTTTTGGGATGGAAAATCCCTTCGGCAACCAACAACATCACATATCTCCACAGCCGAGCGCATTTCCAACGCGTGTCGGTTGAACGAAGGCAACGAGGCAGCCATTTATAGTCAAAAGTCTTACCGATCCTCACGAGGACCAGCAACTAATGACTTGTTAATATCGCCGTGACCTAGACCTATCTTTGCTCGACAAGATCCTTTTTTTTTTTTGGTTAAAAAATAATCTCAAACCATTTAGGCACCATTTCAAGTCACTATCAACATCAATCTGCCGCATCAGCTACCCACATCGATCTGTTTCATCTAATCTGTCTAGGATACACCACCTCCTTTTATCCTCTTCTTAGATGTACTCTCTAGTTGAACTGCTGTTCTGAAAATGTATCAAATAGACAAGAAAACTAGCGAGTCAGAGATCTGTTCCTCAGGTCAGCAGCTGTATAGTTTAAAGGTGACTCGGCCAGCGCGGCGCCACACGGCCGGTGCCGAGCGGAGTCACGGCGGCATATCAAATCAATCAGATCGATTAAAAATTTTCCTTTGAGAAGGTATAACTATCAGCGGAATCAACAGCCTCTTTCTTTCGTACCACCACATCCCCTTACTCTGTTTTTCCTTTTTTCTGTACACATAAGTAAGTCTCTTTTCTCTTCTCCGATCTGCCAAAAGATCCTGGTTACTGGCGCTGCACGTCCCGATGCCCTTATCATCATCGCGTGATGCCGTTTGGCGACCTTTCTACCCCTTTGGTCCCCGATTACCATGATTGCTGGCGATCCATTTTTTAAAGGATCATCCACTTATTGATTCACCCATCTGACAGAAATCCTTCAAAATGGGAAAGGACAAGATTCACGTTAACGTCGTCGGTGCGTATCTCATCATATACAGCAAGATCAGTTATCTCATCCATCGCAGTCATCGGTCACGTCGATTCCGGTAAATCAACCACCACTGGTCACTTGATCTACAAGTGCGGTGGTATCGACAAGCGTACGATCGAAAAGTTCGAAAAAGAAGCCGCTGAGCTCGGCAAGGGTTCCTTCAAGTATGGTGAGCGACTCGATAATCTAAATCGAGGTAACGTAACTGATCACAGTTTTTAGCGTGGGTGCTCGACAAGCTAAAGGCTGAGCGTGAGCGTGGTATCACGATCGATATCGCTCTCTGGAAATTCGAGACCCCCAAGTACATGGTCACTGTATGTACCCCTGATGGCTTCGCTAGGGACATCCGCTTATGTATATCTCAGGTCATCGATGCCCCAGGTCACCGTGACTTCATCAAGAACATGATTACCGGTACCTCCCAGGCTGACTGTGCTATCCTCATCATTGCTGGTGGTACTGGTGAGTTCGAGGCTGGTATCTCCAAGGACGGTCAGACCCGTGAGCACGCCCTCTTGGCGTTCACTCTTGGTGTCCGTCAGCTCATCGTTGCCGTCAACAAGATGGACACTACTAAGGTAAGAGGCGCTAACCTGTGCTAACAGTCTATGCACTAACAGTTGAATTCAGTGGAGCGAGGACCGCTTCAACGAAATTATTAAGGAAACCTCCACCTTCATTAAGAAGGTCGGCTACAACCCCAAGTCCGTTGCATTCGTCCCCATCTCCGGCTGGCATGGTGACAACATGTTGGAGGAGTCCCCCAAGTCAGTTGCATTGATTTTTTTCTGATCGACTCCATTCTCACATCTCACCCAGCATGCCATGGTACAAGGGCTGGACCAAGGAGACCAAGGGTGGTGTTGTCAAGGGCAAGACCCTCCTCGATGCCATTGATGCCATCGAACCCCCAGTTCGTCCCTCCGACAAGCCTCTTCGTCTCCCCCTCCAGGATGTCTACAAGATCGGTGGTATCGGCACTGTGCCCGTCGGTCGTGTCGAGACTGGTGTCATCAAGGCTGGCATGGTCGTTAACTTCGCCCCTTCGAACGTGACTACTGAAGTCAAGTCCGTTGAAATGCACCACGAGCAGCTTGTCGAGGGTCTTCCCGGAGACAACGTCGGTTTCAACGTCAAGTATGGATGTCATTTTTATTATAATTTCTATGCTAACTTTGTTTTCAGGAACGTTTCGGTCAAGGATATCCGTCGTGGCAATGTCGCTTCTGACTCCAAGAATGACCCCGCCAAGGAGGCCGCTTCCTTCAATGCCCAGGTCATTGTCCTCAACCACCCCGGTCAGATCGGTGCTGGCTACGCTCCAGTGCTTGACTGTCACACCGCCCACATTGCTTGCAAGTTCGCTGAGTTGATCGAGAAGATCGATCGCCGGAGTGGAAAGTCCCTCGAAGCGTCGCCGAAGTTCGTTAAGTCCGGTGATGCTTGCATCGTCAAGCTTATCCCCTCGAAGCCCATGTGTGTCGAGTCCTACAACGAATACCCACCTCTTGGTCGTTTCGCCGTTCGTGACATGAGACAGACTGTTGCTGTTGGTGTCATCAAATCGGTCGACAAGACTGAGAAGGCTGGCGGCAAGGGTAAGTCCCTCGACTACTCTTTCTGGGGAATTTGCTAACTAGTTTTATTAGTGACAAAGTCCGCGGAGAAGGCCGGCAAGAAGAAGTAAATAGATGTAGAACTGCCGTTCCATATTCTTTCTTTCGGTTTTCTGCTCTTTTTCCTCCCTTTCTAGTGCCACCCACACGGTATTCATACCTGTAATGTGTTTACTCTCATCACGCGCTTCTGTATGAACAATCAACGAAGCTGGCAGCGAGGTCATGACCAGTGGCCTCTCTCGCCTGTTTGCACATCGGTGTTGTCTGCATAAGAATGATTAATACTGTATCTATACTTTTCTACATGACGCATCTGCTATGGTGATGGCTCTCTGAAGGTCCGCACGACTCGTGCACCGTCTACGGAAAACCGCAGTTTCTCATGCTCCACAGCGCAAAGATTGTCACTCATTGGACTGCCTCGTATCCAGCACCACTCCCGCCGCGGGAAGTTCTGTAATATTTTGCAAGGACTCAGTCCCCTGGCGACGGAAACCCTTTCTTTATGTCTCGTACCAGCTATCGTTACCCTGCAACGCCACCCCTTCCTACTACATATTTAAATATTCATTCGCGTCGCACATCAGAAAGGCAGGGTAGTGATATTATACTTCCCCCTTAGAAACTCACTTCCGGTCCAATCATTCACTTTAAACTTGTACAGCTACACAAAATGTAACCTTACAATTTGCATACGATGAAAATCATTGATCTAGCATACGTGCTCGATTTTCTCTCCTGAGTCGATTTTGGGCCCAAGGTCTCTCCCAGCAGTTCTCTCAAACACTTCCATCATGAACGTAAACATGGACCGCGTGAGGGCAGCGTCCCAACGACCCTTGGAAGTTTCATCTCTAATGAAAGCGTGTTGTGCCTGCACCTCCAGAAACTACACATGTGATAAATAATCTAGAACCGCGCGACAAATTGCAAACTTACAGAACAAATCACGTCGGCATCCTCAAGAGTCTTACGAATGAGATCACGACCCTCGCGAGGGACATGTGTGTCCTGGCGGTACTGAGTACAAGCACGCCTGCTATCGTGATGTCTCTACGCACCTGCTTTCCGAAAATCATCTACAAAGGCTTTAAGCATCATATCACTGACCCGCACAATCGCAAATGCACATACCACAAGTTCACCTTTGCCTGTCATATCTCCCTTGCGAACACGCACAAGAGAATCGTCATTCTTGCCTTTACCAAGGGTTGCGCTGTGGACATCAGTCGCAAAGAAGCACACTGAGGATAGCACACGACTGTCAAAAGCAGCCTAGACGGATACGAGTGAAAACTACTGGCAACAATGTTTGTTCTATAGCTTACCCGGAATGCCTATGACTTATGTGTTAAGAGACCACTACACGAAAGAGCAGCGGCTGACGGACGCACCAAGTGTCCTCCCAAACACATCCCTGTCGCTAAGCAACATCTTACTTGTCTGATAGACTAATGCAGAGCTCATTGGCATACCTGCGATGCGACCGTTGCAGTTTGGTAAGGAAACCAAGAGGTCTATAGTGAGGGTAGCATCCTAGACGACGCTTAACACGCAGAAGTCTGCATCATCGGCGTCATGCAAACCTCGTTGTAGGCAGCTATTTCTTTCTCAATCTGACACAAAGAGATGAAAAGGAACATCGCCACGTTCTGAAGAAGCGTACTTTGAATCTGTTTCCCCGATCGGTCCCTTAATACATAATTAGTGAGTGGACAATATGGCGGGGATAAGGCAGACCTTCAGTATCATACGGAATGGCTTCTGATGTCTGAAATTCATGGTAGCTTGAAGGGCAAGCAACGACATATCCCTGGCTCGCGATCTGGCCAGCAAACCTTTCTACTGGTCCGGTCACTTGATAGATTTCACTGATGCGGTCATGAATAATTGTGCCTGGGTTCACCCCCGCTGGACCCGGGCGCACCTGAAGCATACCACACCTATTGACAAAAATATCAGATCGGACTTGAGTGTAATAATAACGTGCTGTAAGTTACCGGGAAACTTTGCTTGGGGATAATTTGGGACAACAGGAGCAATTACGAAGATACGGATTGGACGGCCGTTGTCGAGTTTGCTGGGCACGTCGTGGAATGTTTTGGTGATGAGCATGTTTGTAGGGAGATGTCTACGAGTGTCGTTTCTATGTTCTTATATACAGGTAAATCTGAGAAATATTCGTCTGGGAAGTGGGAATTTGGAAATAACTTTCAGTCAAGTGATGTGGCGTGCCGAGCTTGGGCCTGGCTTTGAAGCGCTATCTAGAGTTGAACTCATGTGCATCTGATGAAACTGATCGGCGGTGATTGGAACATGATAAAACCAATGCCCCAGGGCCTAAGTGGGGCTCAGGCTTGGTCTGGGCTTCACATGTCAAAGCAAAGTACAGAGCGCTCAGTATAGAATATGATAGTGTGACTAGTAGTACCTTACTCGCCATCAGATACATCAGATATCTCGAGAAACAGATTCGTCAACATCTTCTGTGTCACTTAATTCCTCGAATGCTGGTTCGACAGCGGATGATGCATCTCCCGAATCATAGATAGCTTCAGCAATGTCTCATCATCTGATAACAAACGAAATCTTCATTTTTGCTTTGCTGGGCCCACTGAGACGGACAACGTCTCATTCGCTCTCGCACCCTTGCTGAAGGCTTGGTGGCTCGACCAGAGCGTCGCTGCCCCATAATAACAGGCGTGTCATCATCGGGATCATGAAACCAATTGATTTTAGATGCATCCTTCAAAGTACCATCAGCATTGAGTGCACAGTTAGCGTTAGATATAGTGTAATGAAAAGACTTGACGTACTGGACACCTTACTACTGACCCTTGTATTTCTACCTAACATCTCCTTAGAATTGAATCCGAAGTTCAGAACAAAATGCTCAGTCTCATTTGTGCTCTAGACAACTGTACCAGTGGTTTGAGGATCCGAATCAGGGTTGAGTGGAGGAGTGAACCTAGCTTGAACCGTGAATGTTTGGTATGCCAATCAGTGGTTGAATATATTCTTGAAGTTCATCGCACTTCACAAGTTGGAGATTTTGAATCAATTCTTCAGCGTGGGGACTCGGACACTAGACTTGCCAAATTTCGACTCAGCGCCGCTGGGAAACACAAAACGTGCATGCGCCCCTGGCAGACAAACGTGCGAAAGAGAGGTGGGACGCCGAGGGCACCTTCAAGGGTACAGGTATTGTGCTTTATCCCCAAAATCATCAAGCCAAAGTCATGACGGAAGCTGGAGCACGCATCCGGTTGTACGAGGCTTCAGATGAGAAGCTAGTCAAGTTCACCATCGGAAA
Organism: Rhizopogon roseolus; assembly: GCA_930272055.1. Taxonomy (NCBI): domain Eukaryota; kingdom Fungi; phylum Basidiomycota; class Agaricomycetes; order Boletales; family Rhizopogonaceae; genus Rhizopogon; species Rhizopogon roseolus. Next base: position 63,413 of record CAKNEV010000004.1, read on the forward strand.
GGCTGCAATGGAGGGTCTCGCAGTCGCTAACCGTAGTGGTACGCGTCGTCCTTAGCTTTTTCATGATGCTAAACTAAACAAATTTATAGCCTTTTTCCATCCATTCACTCTGAGTCTCTGGGTGGCCCTGTCATGTATCATGATCCAATTGCTCGACTGGTGGCCTAAACCAGAATATGGGCTACTTGGGTATTTTCCACCTCTTCCAGCGTTTGGATGTTGGGGTGCTGTTATGCTCTACCTCATAGACTGGTACGTCGATGTGCAATCATTTGCAGGCACCCCTCATGAATTCAACTCAATAGGTTCAATCGCCCACCCTTTGAGGATGCGTCTCACGACTTGTTGCGAAGACCGGATGTCGCGAACATTGCAAAGCATTATTGGCGGTCTCCCTCCTCGGGCCTTTTCCTCCTTGAATATGACGGAAAATTCGTTGGTCTCATCGCCATTGATGCTTCCATGGACTCTCAGTCGCAAGACACAGTGATGGACGCTAAAAGGTTATCTCCTTCATTGCGTGCCGAGAAGCGGAAGGATTTAACGTCTCATGGAACATCATCCGTGGCTACCATCCGTCATTTCTACATCGACGAGCCATATAGACCAACGGGAATACAAGAGGACTTGCTCGCACATGCTATTAAACATGCGTTCGAAGCAGATCATGCAGTCAAAGAGATCAAGGCAACCGCTACTTCCCTGTTACCTTATATTCAAAGGTGCCTCCGCGACGCAGGTTTCGTGTTAGAAGAGCCTCTTGGCAAGTTGGGGATATATGGGTGGAAATTTGATCTAGTTGTTCTCCGGAGGGCATACTGGGAGAGACGATCTGCTAAAACTGCGTTGTAAAGTTGTTCGTAATGTAGCTTAATGCTGAGACTGTGCTAATTGATCAAGGGTGTGCCCGTTTGAGTTATTTACGTGTTGATGATTTAATCCTGTACTGCCACAAGGAGAAGATGTCCCTCCTCTCTTCCATCATCAGCAACCCACCAGGGTCAAAACCACATCAACCACTGGTCATCCTCCAGGCGTCTTCTGCGCAGACATGTTTTCCCGTCTTGAGGACTCTAATCTCAAATTTCAGAACCCAGACTCTGTTGTTCTGCTTCTTGTATCCACCGTCGAGCTTGACGAACGTTGATGTTCCGAATATCACTGCACTCGACTTCACTGGGCGAATACCTGGCTATAACGACGCGTGGTGCGATCATCAGGAAGAGATACTTACTCGCGTTACTTCTGGTGAGTGTATATCGCGCGTTTGATGCACATAATCATCAAACTGGTGTACGTCCCTGTAGCACCTCCAGGGGCATTGAATGTAATCATTGACTCGGTTGATACGTTGGAATTTGATGTTGGATCTACATCCAAGGCTTACAAACTCATCCGGACGCTCCTGGAACTGATCACTACTCGTTCTGGTCTGTTTACAGCGCAACTGATGTCCATGTGCTTACTGATCTTCCTCAAGAACCCTCCACCCTTATCTTACATCTCCAGTCATGTCCTCTCCTCGAACTGATCACTCAGACTTCCCTTTCACCAACGCTTATGCGTCTGACTGCGCATCCCCCAGCGATCATCACCCACCTATCCTCTGCTTATTCCACGCCTCCCCCACCAGCTGGCCCGGCGGAGAAGTTCTGGAGCGTCTTTATCCCCTTTTCTGAGCGCATGCATGAAAGTGAGCGTCTTATTTATGGCCCCGAAGGCAATGGAACGAGTACTGGTGCGTGGGGGGGTAAGGACACGAGGGAATTTGTCGTGGAGATCCTTTTGAGGGGTGGCAGTAGACACGGTGTAGAGAGGACTATCGAAGGCTGGAGAGGAGATGTCCCGTGTGACCTGAGCACTCTTGAATGTCTGAAAAGCATTTGGCACAGGAAGAAGGCGGATGAGGTGAGCACGAACGGTGCATTGATATGCCGTGATTTACCCAACCTGTCCATAGGCCAGACCGGATCCGACGCAGAACGTATCATTTAATCTGAATCTTACGCCGTCGCAAGAGAAATCGCGAGCCCAAGTGCCGCTACCTTATGCGCATGAAGGTGGGTGTTCCATTCCTCTATGCTCGATGTTATTTTAATCTGGATTTCAGGCAGACCCGTTACAACAGCTGGGGCGATCCTGTACGACCCAGATTCTGCTGATGACATCGATGATGATGATCCGGACGAGGACTTAGATATATAGTAAAACCTGATACTCGTACGCAAATGGTACAACTGTTACCCTTATGGAATAATGTCTGCATAAGGAGTGAAGTCATTTTCATAATCACTTGGAGGTGTCTCTCTCGTCACGGGCCTGGCCCGCGCTTCTTGTCGTGGTCTCCTGAACTAAGGTCATACATATTCACGGTATGCAATGTCTACACTGCTACTACGGGTTGAGACGAACGATGTTCTGCCATGTAAAATGGTAGGTATCTTAGATACACAAATCACGTCGGGAATGGGTCTAAAAGTGATGTGTGAGTTCTGGTGCATAATTTTATATCCTACGATGCCCATATACATAGAAGTCGGGTAGTTCCCGACTTCTAGTCTGTTTCCTTCATGTTCACCGCAGCTTTACGTACGAGAGGGTCACCTACGATGCGCAACATCTCTACTCATAGCGGCAGAGGCCTCGCCGCGGTGCTGCAGAAGAACCCCGATGATGTCGTCATTACTTTCGCAAAGCGTACAGCGATGGGGAGGAACAGAAAGGGACAATTCAAGGATACGCCAGTAGACGAGATGATGCAAGCTTTGTTCAAGGTCCGTAGACTGTTTGTGCGTGCCAATACTAATTGCGACTGGACCCTCTCAGGCGACCTTTGAAGCGACGAGACTTGACCCCGCGAAACTCGAAGACATTTGCGTCGGTGAGTTGCCAGATACCATGCAGTGGTTTCTTTAACGAACTTTCCGCAGGCACATGTCACCCTCCTTCCCCAATGTATTCCTCACGAGCCGCTGCTCTGGCATCCGGCATTCCTCAGGACGTTCCCATTTCGACAGTGAACAGGCTATGTTCATCCGGCCTTATGGCCATCCGAAACATCGCTCATGCGATCCAGTCGGGTGAAATTTCCATGGGCATGGCAGTTGGAGTGGAAAATATGACACTCAAGTGAGTCTCTAACAGCCAATGGTACGCTGAGGTTAATATCATGCAGCCCTCGCCCTACCCCTGCTATAGCTGACTCTGTGGACAAATACCCCCAAGCTCATGACTGCATCCAAGTGCGTCGTGAGTGTATTCTGTTGACTAAATCCTGACGCATATGTAGCCTATGGGTTGGACGTCTGAGATGGTTGCTCAAACCTACAAAATCTCGCGACAGAAGCAAGATGAATATGCCCTCATATCCCATACCCGCGCAACCAAGGTCTGCACATCCAAACTATTTCGTGATCTAACTCAGCCAGTCCACAGGCGATGGAAAGTGGCATATTTTCTGACGAGATCATCCCAGTCGAGATCCGCGGAGCTATGGTATCGGTAGATGACACAATCCGACCTGGCGTAACGATGGAGTCGTTGTCTGGGCTAAAGCCCGTGTTTCAAGACTGGGGTGAGGCAGCTACCACTGCTGGGAACGCCAGTGGCATTGGGGATGGTGCCGCGTTGTGCATCCTAACGACACGAGAGCGTGCGGAGAAGGAGGGCATGGAGATTATCGGAAAATGGGTTGGAAGTGCAGTTGTTGGTTTGTGATCGTTGCTTTTGCTCGAGTCTGTGCTGACTATAGTCTACTGCCTACGTAGGCGTTGAACCCCGTTACATGGGAATTGGCCCCATTGTCGCTATTCCTAAGGTCCTTACCCAAGTTGGTCTCACCAAGGATGATATCGACGTCTATGAGGTATATCACTAGGCAACCTCATATATCTGTGTCTAATGCCTTTGACGTAGATTAATGAAGCATTCGCTTCGCAATTTGCATACTGTGTCGAAGAGCTTGGCGTTTCCATGGAGAGGATCAATCCTAAGTAAGTCATCACAGTTGGAATACTTGAAGTACTTCAGATCTGATATTGCTGGCAGCGGTGGGGCGATAGCTGTGACGCACCCTTTGGGAATGAGTGAGTCCCTCATGTCATGTTGATGTGTTACTTGAAACCAATGTGCAATCGCTAGCTGGCGTTCGTCAAGTTGTCACCGGTCTTGCAGAACTTCGCCGAACAAACAAGAAATTGCTGTGCACAAGTATGTGCGTCGGCAGTGGGATGGGTGCAGCAGGCATCTTTGTGAACGAAGCAAGGCCACATCTCGAAGCGAAGTTATAGCTTTCAGAATATATATCGGAACAAGGTATAATTCGTTGTTTATAACTGTTGTATCTTCGTATGTATAGCACGAACTCATTTGGCGGCTGCCAGTGCAGCATCGACGATTTCTGTCATTTTTATAACCGCCTCTTCCTCCAGAGTTCGACCGACAAGTTGCAAGCAAACGGGGGCATTCTTGAATGTCTCTGGGTCGTCTAAATCAATCATCGGCATCAGAAAATCAGCGAGAGGTCGTTCAGGTGGTGGCATGCTACCCACACATCTCGTAAATGTCTTTATCGAAATCGTCATAGAAATCTTGACGAGGTTCCTTCGCATCGAGATTAGGGTCAACAGTGGCCACAGGGAAAATCGCAGCTGGATAGTCGAGCGCATTCCAAACCGTGGTATAGTTGGTGTACCTGGATATTTTATTTTATTCATTGATGCTTCAAGACTCCCGCAAACAAATGCACTGACCTGTTCTTTCCATGTGGAGGTGCCGCGTATGGTGCGGCCGGACAAATGATAGCATCGACAGGTCGTCCTGTACCAGTTTCTGATGCAGTTCCTTCCCAGTGGTCCAAGTATTCTTTCCGGAGATCTCTGCGCGTCTTCTGTACTTGCCAGAGCTGGTATGCGGTGATACCGCCCTTCTTCGGACGGAAAGGTGCTATCACGGCATCTGCGTTTTCCAGCTCCATTGTTGCAATTATTGGTTCCCCAGTGGCAGAGGCCGTGACCATGAAGTCTTCGGCGGAAGCAGCGTTCCAGATATCGCGCTGCACGATGCCGCTAGGTCAATGAGTAGGCATGTCAAGGACACAACCCCTTACCGTTACATCTCCAAGCATCCTGTGCTGGATGGGTTTCCATTCAATAACTACCGTTAGGTGAGCACAGTTCAGGATGAGTTAGACGGGAAAAACCTTTGTGGCCCGCTTTCTCCAGAGCCGTTTTGGTGACTTCCAGAGACCTCTTGATAGGTGGGTGGGGAGCAACGACGCCATCGTCCCACATGATTGCAAAGCACAAATCCTTGCCAGAACCATGGTCTGCGAGGTTGTACTCGTCTTCATCCCATTTCTTCCGAACGGCAAGGGGATCTTTGAGCCATGGCTTAGCATTGGTGACAGCTTTCATGAAGGCTTTCATCCCGCCGATGCTACTTGTCATGGGACCGAACACGGAAGGAATAGAGTCTTGTCCTTCGAGTGAGTTAAGGGCACCACTGTACGGTACACGCCCGTATGATGGTCTCAGGCCGTATAGACCGCACAATGCGGAGGGGATACGAATAGAGCTGTCAGGATGGCGTCATAAAGTAAGATACTATCACTGGTTCCAAATAACTTCCGTACCCCCCGATATCAGAACCGACTCCCAAAGGGCTTCCTTTGAGGGCAATCAAAGCACCCTCCCCACCGGATGACCCTCCTGGGGTCAAGGTGCGGTTGTATGGGTTAGTCGTCCGGCCGAAGACATTATTGAATGATTCTGGCCACTTAAGATACTTTTAGTCCTGACTAGCCCTCATTTTGAGGGGTACGCTCACCATGAGTGTCTGCGGAATATTGGTGCGGACGAATGGCACGGCTCCGCACTCGATCAGAACGTCGACCAGCACTGCATTTTTCTCCGCATACTGCCCGATCCACGAGACATAACCTAAGATCAGTGGATCAACATTCATCTTCGTCAAGTTCAGGAAATCATTATTAATTACTCACCCATGGTGGTTTCTAGTCCCTTGATGCATAGTTGATCCTTTAAAGAGATCGGCAATCCGTGAAGGGGACCAACGACCTTCCCTGTCCTTTTCAAGTGATCATCAAGTTCAGCTGCTCGGGCCAATGCACGATCAACAAAGATTTCCGTCAAGCAATTAACCTCGATGGCTTGTTAATACGACTTCGTCAAGAAAATGCCTGCGCAATTTGGCTCACTAGCTGATGGGCGATAATGGCCCTCTTGTAGAATGCAGTGGTCACATCCACGGATGTCCATTCACCGCTCGCAAGTTTCTCCAACAAAGCATCAACCGAAGTGTTGGTTATCTCAATTTCTCGTGCATTCAGAAGGCCACATGTCTCTGGGAAGCCAGTCACATCCAAAGTGGAGTCTAAAGGGGGGGACACAAGCCAATCCTTTGGAATGGAATTGAGCTGCCTCTGTTTCTTATCTGCGGCAAGAGCTTTCCAATGCATATTGGTGGGGATGGAGTTGAGTAGATTCAATGATGCTCAGGCCTAAAAGAATGTTTCACGAGAGATAAGACAGACAAGCGGATAAAAAGGCTCCCCGCGACTGATATTAATAACAAGATAAGACTGTCGAAGGACTTCCTTCATGATGGTTGATGATATGATAGACGGTGAGAGGCTGCGGCAAACACCGATCGGTCACGAGTCGCTGTTACTAGAGTCTTCCTTAGAAGAAAAAGACGGTTAATATGACCAAACGTCTGGAGCAAGTCTGGAGGGCCAGAAGTTTGAAGATTAATGGATTTTGATCATGGGTATTCGATTACACATCAATCATTAAATATACGCGTGGTTCCGTCTTAACAGTTGACTTCCGGTCTAACACAAAAATTGTCAGTTTAAAGTTCGAATCAATGAGGATAAAATAGGGAGATGATCAGAAAAGTCATTCATGTCAGTGAGACACGTCTGCCGTGTTACGGGCTCGCGTGTATCAAGTCGACTAAGAGGTGCCAGTGGTGGTTGATATACAACACTCGTCATACAAGGTTTTATGAAAGAATAAAAAGGGCAATAAAAGTTGGAAAATCACTCACCCAACCAATGCGAGGGCTTTCAAGACCGGATATCTGATTGTCGTGACTAGGAAGTTACAAGCTTTACAAAAAAAAATCACGGGAATTTATATTGCCGTTTCGGGCGGCGCTCAAAATTCGTTCGGCAAGCAGATCTGATACCCTCCATCAGGCTGCTCAACGATACATACGCCGTCGAAGGCTACCTTTTATCAAGGTTCGTCCCAATTCATTGCAGTCAGAGTGCCCACTGGAGCCTATTTGCACCGTGCCGCGCAAAGATGGAAGCAGCCATGATGTTAAGATGGATGACGGCTCTGACACTTGGATGATGACGGTATCTTATATATCCATCTTTGCAGACATTTCGCCGTCCTCAAGATGTCCACTCAAATCAGCAAAAAGCGCAAGTTCGTAGCCGACGGTGTATTCCGTGCTGAACTCAACGAATTCTTCACTCGCGAACTCGCGGAAGAAGGTTACTCTGGATGTGATGTTCGTGTGACCCATGCCCGCACCGAGGTACGCTAGTGCGAATCGTGAAACTTTGTCAAGTGTCGATTGATTCATTGTCAGATTATTATCCGTGCTACACACACCCAAGAGGTCCTCGGTGAGAAGGGCCGCCGCATCCGGGAGTTGACTGCTCTCGTCCAGAAGCGTTTCAAGTTCCCCGAAAACTCCCTTGAGCTCTACGCCGAAAAAGTCCAATACCGTGGTCTTTCTGCTATTGCTCAGTGTGAAAGCTTGAGATACAAACTCCTTGGTGGTCTTGCTGTCCGCAGGTCTGTGCTGCCACCCAATATATTTGAGCTATTACTGATGGTATATACGTCCAGGGCTTGCTATGGTGTCCTCCGCTTCGTCATGGAGTCTGGTGCAAAGGGTTGCGAGGTTGTCGTTTCCGGAAAGCTTCGTGCCGCTCGTGCAAAGTCGATGAAATTCACGGACGGATTCATGATCCACTCCGGTCAGCCCTCGCGGGACTTCGTTGACTATGCCGTGAGACACGTCCTGCTCAGGCAGGGTGTCCTTGGTATCAAGGTTAAAATGTAAGCTGGTCGATATGTATTCATTAATACCGTACTTACCTCGCGGCAGCATGAAGGGATATGATCCCGAAGGTCAGCTCGGTCCTCGCAAGCCCCTCCCCGACTCCGTCCAGATTCTCGAGCCCCCTCTCGACAAGATCGTCTCGGAGCCCTCCTCAGAGTCAAGGGAACCTGTTGTTGTTTCTGCTGCACCTCCTGCTGTAGAGGAGCCTGCTGCATATGCACAAGAGCCAGCTTACCAGCAGGAGGCGTACGCCGAGCAGCCTGCATTCTGATCTATCTCTCGTCTACTTCTTTCTCATATCCACAAAATATGTTCTCGCTACACCATTGCAACGCGTTAGGATTCGCATGTTTACTGAGAATTTGTGTAAGATACGTCGTGATCAACAGGTACACTGTTACCCTGCTGCTTCCATCCAGTCCCGAAAAATAGTGAGCGAACTTCGAGTGAATGCAGACTACAGTGTGTGATACCATAGGAATCCACTATACTGCAGAGAAGAGGAGTCTCGCAGTACTGTGTCGATGATTTCCTTTGGATTCGAGAAGCAGACAGGTTTGTATTACATTTTGGTGATATTCGAGCCAAAATCCGCCAGTAAGTGTCTATTTTCAATCGTCCGATATTGATACAGCGAGAAGTAAGTAACTGTAGATAACTGTACAGCTCGGGTGATGGTATCTATGTCCGTGTCTTTAAGATGCTCGTGAACTTGGGACGACATTATTTCGTAGCAAGAACGTGGAATTTAGCCAGTGAAATAACGACAGGGATGGCAAAGAATGCATATGCTACCCAAATCACTATCAAATGATGTTAGTCTTCAACTCGATATTTCAATAATCCAGGGTCACTCACTCGTGAACGCATTGCCAGTATTGGCGATCAGTTGGGGACCATTGCTTCCCTGGCCCTGGATACTTTGATTAAAGTCATCGGCGGCCTTTCCAAACCACATGAAAGTAATAAGAGAAGATGCGAGACCTAGAGATTCAGATCAATATCAATTGCGTGTACCTCGAACCGGATGCATACCAAGCAAGAAAGCAAAGATACCAATCCAAGCGGAGACGCGTTGAACCATAGGCTTTTCCCATACAGCTCCAGCTTTGCCCATCAGGTGACGAAATGATATTGCCGTGTACATAAAGAAGAAAATCGCGGATAATGCCAGGGAGATCGCTATAAAGGCTGGTGCACCTTCCGGTGGCTCCGATATTACAGAGCTCGGGGTGCTAGATGTAAAAACAGAAGTGTCTTTGGTCCTTTCATGAGCTTTGATTGAGTCCGGGAGATATGAGTGCGACCTACTATAGAGAGGAGTCATAGAAGACGGAGTACATGTCAGACCAGCTTGATTGTTTGGTCGAGAGCAAGAACCCAGAGGTCCAAGGAAAATGCTGGGGCCATCCACTGCTTGGGTAGATCCGGGCTGCGTCAACGCTGAGGAAGGCGTAACTGTAAGCAATGCGACCTGGGTATGCAGCATGACCGTTGGAGCAAGATACGCAAACAGCGAGAGCAGGAGTGCTGTTAGCATCAGCAGAGGGCTGAAGTACAGGATGGTGCCTTTTGAAAGATCGGCCAGCATAGTTTAATAATTTGTTCGAGAAAATGCAAAAAAGAATGTAGGTCAGATGGACGAGAGCCTGCTCGTAGTGAATGCCGCGTGACTATGCACGATAGAAACTAACTGAAAGGGGGAACAGGTATACTTTACCATTGTCGGGAAATCGACCTTATGTACTGTGGCAGGTATTTACGCGTCGGCTGGAAGACAATGAGTAAGAACAAAGAGAATTGTAGCTTGCAACGCCAATGCAACGCAATGACAATTATATCTTGTCTTGTTACTCTTTTAGGCATCCAGGAGAGATTTTCGTAAGTTCGAGACCGCCGTTATTGTGATAGAGGTCATTGTGTTCTGCGGGCCGAGACTGGTAACCTGTAAGTCTCATATCTCAAATTACAGAACGCATTGCGGTGAAAAGGAGAAAGAAAACAGTCTTGACGGTCGGCCTCCACTGTACAACTGCACAAGCTTGAGTGACAAGCAATCGCAAACAAATCATGCAGTCCATCAAATGATTTTAGCTGTATAATTATCTTTGCACGCAATGGAAATTGAATCCAAGGTCGTGCTCCCTAGGGAACTTGATGATCTCTCTTCTTTCATACAAGAAAAGCCAGAATCTTTGGCGGCTGCAACTGCCGAGCTGCAAGCCATAGCCCTCCGCGCAACCAAATTCTTATTCGATCTTGGTAAATACATTCGATTCAAAATATGTGCACAATACAGCGCTGAGCAATCCTATAGCTTTGCAGTCGGAACATGCGTCTATACCTCATATTCAGGACCTCCTGTCTTCTCTCACACAGTCTCAAACTCCCAAACCGAGATCACAAACCAATGCTAATACCAAACGGAAAAGAAGCCCAAGTCCTGCCCCAGAACCCCGGAAGCAGGTTGTGGTTAAAGACACACCCTTGTCCTCACTTTTTATCGAGAGTATGAATGAGGATCAAATCTGGCAGCAATTGGACCTTAGGGCTGGACCTCTTTGCAGCACTCTTCAACTATTAGAGGGCGAGATCGCAGACGACGGAGAATCGTCAGAAGGGATGTACGACAGTTCAGATGACGAGGAAGACGACGAGCTGTCAGATCAAAGCGGGGATTCTGAGGAGGATGATTCTAATGCTGAAGATGCCTCCGGGTCCGAAGAAGAAGTCACCGACCTTCGCGAGGAACCTGAAGATGAGGAGGATGAATCAGATGATCTTTCTCTCCCTGATGTCGTGGGTGCAAAACGGTCATCAAAACGTACAGATGTAAAGACCCGGAATTCGGGCCTTGACGACGATTTCTTCAGTCTTGATGCATTCAATCGTGAAACAGAAGAAGCCGAAGCAGCTGTTGTTTCTCGTGGCCGACTGGGGCGAGACTCTGAGGACGATGAGTCCGACTTCGAAGGTGACAGTATTAATCTCTTCAAACCAGTAGACGATGTCGAGGACCTTGATGAGGATGTCTCGGAAGGCGGCGCAGGTATGTGGTGTTGTGTTCTTTTGTTATTTATGACTCAGGTGATGCGTAGAACCATCCTACAAGGATTTCTTTGATCCTCCTCCTAGAGGATTCAAGTTGAAAGCTACCACGCACCCGTCTTCTTTGGGGTCGAAAGTGCGGTTCAACGACCAGGTCAGAGTGAAGATAATAAAACCTAAAGGCAAGGGCCTACCGGTCAACGGTTCGATGGAAGATATCGATTTTGACGACGAAAATGGGCTTCAGATGGACTTTGACGATATGGACGATGTAGTGATGGAATCCGAAGCTAAACAGTCATCGACGGAAGAGTATGGAGATATAGAGGAGGTCGAAGAAGGTCGCGCTACTATTGAGAGACTGAAGGATGACTTATTTGCAGAGGAAGATGAACCAGACTCCAGTAAGGTCGATCACTTTTATTTTGATGCATCTTTTACAACCTGGCTACAGATATGACCACTTATGAAAAACGGATGACAGCACTACAAGCACAGATCAAGGAACTTGAGGCAGAGAATGTCGCTAAAAAAGACTGGGTATTGATGGGGGAAGCCACCTCGAAGTCTCGACCTCAAGATTCCTTGCTGCAAGAAGATTTGGAATTTGAACGAGTGATGAAAGCGGTACCCGTTATCACTGAAACAGTTGTGCAAGGACTCGAGGAGCGAATAAAAGCTCGCATAATAGAAGGCCGATTCGACGATGTTGTGCGGATCCGCCCTGTCGACGATAAGCCTTTCCTCCCGTCACGATTCTTTGAGCTCCAGGACACCAAATCTTCTCATTCACTTGCGCAGATCTATGAAGGGGAATACGTCGCTGCACAGAACGGTGGTACGACTGGTGACGACAGAGATGGTCGGCTGAAGAAAGAGCACGATGAAATCACAATTCTCTGGGATAGTATATGCGGCAAGCTGGATGCACTTTGCAATGCACATTACACTCCAAAAGCGGTACGAGCCTTCCCTTTATCATGTAAAAATAATTCTCAAAACATCAACAGCCGAAAGCCAGCATATCGACAGTCTCCAATGTTTCCGCAGCTACTCTGGAATCGGCGCTTCCTACCAGTAAAACCACATCTTCTATGCTGGCCCCAGAAGAGATTTTCAAAGCAGCATCTTCTGATCCTCGCTCTCGTAGTGAGCTTACACCCGCGGAAAAGCGGGCACTACGTGCAAAGGACAGAAAGGCGAGGAGGAAAACACGGGACACTCTTGACAAGAGCGTTGACAAATATGCCAAAATGAAAGGCATAAAAAAGCAAAAAGACGCAGCCCTGAAAAACGTGGTGAAGTCAGGTAAAGGCGTCACAGTAGTTGGCAAAAAGACCAGTGACGTGCTGAAACGCAAAGTGTCAAACGGAGGAGTTAGCACCAACATACGTACACATAGATAATATGGGTCACGTGGCCGCTGCGCCTACCATTTATACTTGTGTTTGAGGTTTGGTTGGCTACATTCCATCGTCCTCGCATTCTGCATACCTCAGGAAATGCCGCTCTTCAAGCGCAAAGATGCGAACGCCATTCCTCCTGTTCAGTCTGAGCTTCCACTAGGTGGTGCGCGAGGTTCAACACGAAGCACGTCTTCCCTCCCCAGTTATAAATCTAGCGCTAGTACCTACGTTGCCAGCCGTGATGGGCCTGATCCTTACAACACCATGAGTACAAGAACTCTATCACAGACTTCATACGACAAATATGACACACCCAGCGCCCCCGCGGGTCAAACCGTTGATCCTCAGGCAGATCGGACCCGCAATGAGCTCTTCGCAGGCTATAATCCTGAGGGAAAGGCAGGTTCTGGTCGTTACTTTGATGGCCCTGCACTAGGCAAGGAGCCTGCTCCCGGGGAGGAGAATGACGAAGATGTAGAGGGTATCAAACAGCAAACCAGATTCTTAAAACAGGAGAGCGTCAACTCGACCAGGAATGCGCTGCGGCTTGCTCGAGAAGCTGAAGAGACTGCCGGGAATACTATCGCAAGACTTGGCAATCAATCTGGTAAGTTATAGTCAATATTGTGACTCGTTTTCTCGCTGAATCTTTCGTGATAGAGAAGCTCGCCAATACTGAGCGTCATCTTGATGTGTCAAAGGGTCACACTTTACGCGCCGATGATCAGATCGGTGAACTGAAACAGCTTAATCGGTCGATCTTCCGCCCTGTCATCACTTGGAACAAGGATGCAAAGCGCGCCGCTCAGGAAGAGAAGATTCAGCAGCGATACGAAGACGAAAGGCTGGATCGTGAAAAGGCTATGCAAGACATCAGAGATACTCAGAACCGCTTGGGACAAGCCACTACATATGGTCGTCAAGATGAGGAAGATCTGATCACCGGAGGATCAGGCAGATTCCGTACTGCCGAACAGCTGTCTGCGAGAAAGGAGCAGCGGAAGAGATACCAGTTTGAGGCAGGCGCTTCTGACGATGAGGTAGAAGATGAATTGGACGACAATTTGAACGAAATTTCGGATGTCACCAAGAGATTGAAAGCTTTGGGTATGGCCATGGGACAGGAGCTCGACCAGCAGAACTCGAGACTTGACAAGATCGACAGCAAGACGGTGGCCTTGGATGGCAAGGTGTTTAGGAACACCGAAAGGGTGCGGTACCATTTTTTAACGTCGCAACAGCAGTCTGACGCTCGAATAATAGCTCAAGCGTGTTAAGTAGAAATGGTGCTATACTTTGGTTGGGATAAGATGATAATCATTCTGTAAATACGATCCATGGACGCTTTGCGTACTTGCCCCTGTAGTGCAACTTATATATACCCTTCTGGTCGACACTTTACATAAAGTCTGGCCTCAAAGAATTTGATGCTCCGCTACCAAACGTCCGCCACCTGCACACTGCATGCAGCCACAGTGCTTTGCATCTCATGCTGCACGACACCCTGCACTGGACTACTTAAGACGTCTTACAAACAAGGTGAGTGAGGACCTCCCAGAGCCAACGCTATGGAAGAGTGTGCCTCCTTAACTACTACAAACGACCTTGAGAGATGGTGAGGTGTCCTTCAACTTCTACCGTCAGAGAGGTCTATTTATACCACTTCGTGGCAAGGGAGCGCCTGGTTGACGAACAGTCAAGTACGTGGTTTTTCACCATGTTTAATCCTATGAGAGGGCTAATTCTTTCCAAGATCTCTTTCGTGTAACGCTCACCGAAAATGGGACACTACGTCAACGGGTCGACGAACTGGAACGAGAACTGTCGGTCTGGAAGGTGGCTTTCAAATCCGCAGATGAAGAAAAATGCAATCTGCAAAAGAGTATGTTAAAGCTAGAGAAAAACATTGGCTCATTAAAGGTCGGCTATCGTCTATTCTCTGATTCTGGGCTTTAATTGATGGTATCTGCAGGATGATAATCCACTTCTCCTCTGCCTTATTGATGGCGATGGCAATATTTTTTCTCAAGATTTACTTGCGTCGGGTCATACCGGAGGCAGGCAGGCAGCCATGCTTTTAACCAAAGGGTTAACGGATTATATGGTCGATGTCGATGCTGGGTCTTCTGGACGTGGCCAAGTTTGGCTCACCGTGTACTGCAATAAAACCGGGTTAATGGACACCCTCGTGAACAACGGTATATGCAGTGCGACGGAATTTGAATTGTTTGTGTTGGGGTTCAACTCGGCTTCACCGTTATTCTCTATCGTGGATGTTGGTTCGGGAAAAGAGGCAGCTGATGCGAAGATTAAAGGTGATATTATTTCGCTTAAGTCTGTTTCATCTCTCTCTAACTTGTTGGTAGAATGTCTTCGTGTTTTCACCCGTTTTCCCCAGACTTCGCGAGTATTCTTTGGAGGTGACTTTGCGTTTGTTTGCAAGGCAAGTTTCTGTTCAGCTGATACGATCACAAGGTGGACACGACAACGGATACACTTCCACACTAAGTAGTATTGAAAATGAGGGCTTGCTGCAGAAAATTGTTCTGCTTCGTGGATACAAAACCGTCGCCACTGAGTTCCAACACTTTGATTTGCCCCACCTGGACATCGGGGGAGTCTTTATGACAAAGAAACTTCCCACATCTTACTCACACAGACGATCGACGCCTTCGACGGGAGTCGCTTCTCATGATCATGAAAAACAGAAGATCAATTACAAGAACTTCCCCAGCGGAACGCAGAGTCCTGCCATCTTTGCGGGTACACAATTTGGCAGACGTCTTGATCCTTCCCTGGTATGACCTTATTGCTTACTGTATTTGTTACCGAGAATGATTGCTTGTCGCGCGACCAGCCACTCAACAAGCGTATGTTGTTGGACGCTATCCATGGAGTACGACGCTGATCTTTTGACAGAATCCCCTCGACCATGCACTTTTTTCTATCTTTCCTTGTGCAAGCAAGGCGATAGATGCACTTATGGTCATGATTATTTTCTTACAGCAGACAATTACGCTGAGCTTCGTGCCAATGCGAAGAAGTCTCCGTGTCCTAGTGTTAACATGAGTACGTCGCGGTATGGTGGCTTGATGATGTTGATCTCAATTCTTTTACATCTAGACCAAATATGTTCTGCTGGTGATAGTTGCCCTTCTGGACATTATTGTCCCAGAGGTCCCAAATGCACTTACAGGAAATCAGGCAAATGCAAATTCATCGGAAGTGAGCTTTTCGTGACATACGCCGCCGATTAAAATATTGACCTGTTATATGACGAGTAGGAGAGATGCACGGTATGCTGAGTGACCGCATTGGTGGACGACCGCCATCTCGCCTGAGTAATAGCAATGCCAGCGGGCAGACGGACGCAACTCCGACTCCTCCAATGAGCCCAATTAACTTCAGTGATCTCGTCAACATACCTCCCTTTGTGCCGCACGGTACTAGGTGATTTGTGTGTAGCCCGCACGCAGAACCAACGCTAAATCGTACTTACTATGCCCATGTCTATACTTACATAAATCTAATGTGGTTAACGAGTTATGAGTGGGAACGCGGTCACGTGAGCGACACGAATTTATTCTGAGAGGCATTTACTTCCGTCCTCTTTGACCTCCGTTTATTTAAGACTAAACTCAGCCACTAATGTCCTATGCAGAAGAGCGACAGCGGAACATTGAGCGCAACAGAGGCATTCTTGCCAGTCTAGATATTGCTCCCCTCAGACCTAAATACGAGCCAAAAGAGAATGCGAAGAAGAAAACGACCAAGAGACGAAGGCCTTCCTCCCCCGGAAGTGATGGATGCGGGGAGCTACCCAAGAAAATTCCTCGTTTGCCAGATGATGGCGCCGTATCGGGAGGCACGCGAAGAAGTTCTCGTCTTGCTGGCAGAACAATCGACTACACGCAGGAACAAGATCGCGGGGTCCCCGAACCAATCATGTTTCAAAACAGATCCCAGAAGCTCAAAGTCGGCAAGGTGAAATCACAGAGAACCTACGATCCGTCAGTATTTCTGTTTCGTTGAAGCCAGCCGTTTAAAAAAATTTCCCCAGTCGTACGTATGGAGACATACCCGATGTAGAGGTGGGGACATGGTGGGCGACAAGGTAATGATGACTCTGGTCGTTGTCGCTGGAAACTTTGTTTATTTCGTGTCTTATAAGGCAAGACTGTTCGAATGCATCTATCCACGCGTAAGACCATTCCCCTGCAAATACGCACGTCCAACTGATGAAATATATAGCCCTTGGGTTTCTGGTATAGCATCAGGTCCAAAGGGTGCATACTCAATCGCACTTTCAGGAGGATATGACGATGATGTAGATGACGGATATGCATTGTGAGTCATGATTCAAGCATCCCAGAATCCGAGAACAGTGGCTCATAGATAATCCAGTACATTCACTGGATCTGGTATGTGTGTTCGTGAAGCAAAAGAGGCATGTTCATCTTTCTTAGGCGGCAGGGATTTGAGGGGGACAAAGACAGCGCCCAAAAATGTAAGTATGCTCACCACTTCATGTCATTTGTCAGGCTCATTTTCAAGTAGCTCCGGACGGCCCCTCAGAGCAGCAATCAAAGTTTTGAAGATACGAACAATGCAGCACTTAAGGTGAAGGGACACCCAGGGCATTCAGAGTCTTTTTTAACGTATCATTCGTAGAAATCCGTTGAAACTCAGAAGCCTGTTCGTGTTATTCGGGGCTTCAAAGGAAAGGAAAAGTCACGATACGCACCGTCAGAGGGGTCAGTTTTATTTCTGTCAACTTCTTCAGCGACTAGAAATATATTTATAGGTACCGCTATGATGGCCTATACGTCGTTAAGAAGGTGCGTCGCTTTGTTGATACTCGATGTTTTCATGTTATCATTCCCTCCGTTAGGCGTGGATAGAAAAAGGGCTCAATAAGGGGGGGTTCCTTGTATGTAAGTTCGCGTTCGTTGTAAGTCTTCTGCAGATCTCCTGTTGGTCTGCACTTAATAGCACTTGACGCCAGCGACTACCGGGACAACCGGACATTCCTGTGAACGATGGTGGTGACACCGACGACGACGCCGACGAATGATCAATACACAAATATGCCGACGAGAACCGTACTAACCCGTATATCTGTATAATAATCTGGACAACTTAGTATTATACTCATTTCTGATGTATATAAATCTATCTAGTTGCATTGCCTCGTCAACTTGCTGGTATGTCGAATACATATCTTCTGCTATGTATTATAATTAGCATTTCAAAGTTATTCATTTGCTGCCATGGGATCAATTGACACGGGTCGAGACTCAAAATCCGTTCCTGGTACACACGTAACAAGGACTTGGCTGATGAACTGAATTTTCAAGACTTTTCAAGACCATCTCTTTCACATTCCTGCTTTCACAATAAACTAAACATTCACTCATAAAATGCGCTCCTTTCATTACCTGTCTGTCACTTCGTGTGTTTTTTTGTTTTTCTACTCCCAATTAGTCGCAGGCTCTGGACTTCAGTCATCTCCGCATGACCGGTCGCGCGGGTTGGCGCACAAACGCGTCTCAAGTAGGAACCAGCCCCACATCGTCGCTGTCGATCAATCAGGAGATAATATATTCACGAAGAGAGATGAATTCACTTATTTCAGCGATGGCCAGTGAGCAATTCCTGTAATCCGTTGGGAGACTCTTACTCATCGCACAACGACACCAGGGGTGCCTGTGGAGCTTTCAATAGTCCTAGCGATTTTGTATGTGCCCCATCCCCTCTGGTCATTTCTCACTCTGACTTTTAGCCAGATCGTCGCCCTTAACTCATGTGTAAGTTCTACTGTCGAAGCTACGGCGGTATAACCTGAAACTGATGTCCAATGAAGGACTATGATGGAGGTGCTCATTGCTTCCAAACGATAACTATCACCGTCAATGGCGTCTCGACCCAGGCCCAGATTACAGACGAGGTATGTTCGAGTAATTTCTAAGCGCTGGTCTGTGGACAGTGTAATTGACCTAGGATTCTGCAGTGTCCTGGATGTCCCTGCGGGGGACTTGACCTCAGTGAAGGTCTCTTTCAATTCTTCGCGCCAACTAGCGTGGGTGAATTGTCCGGATCGTGGAGTTATGGTAGTGGTACTTCAAGCACGTCCACACCTCTGCCGTCCACGACGACTACGCACTCTTCCACGACCACCTGGACGCCATCACCGACTACTTCATCCAGCTCTACCTCAAGCACCGTCATAACCACAAGTACCCCCACAACCACAAGCGCGCCATCCACAACCTCAGTCCCCTCATCATCATCCACCACCGCCACAACATTGTCCAGTGCATCCTCCGTTTCGACTCCCAACCCCAACGATCCCCAAATGCTTACACAAGTCAACCTTGCGTTGATTGAACTCGGTTCAATGCTCCAGGCTTGTGCGGCGATGTCGTTTTAAATTAACGTTTATACCCTTTCCCAGGATACGCTTTAAACACATACACACTCTTCTTCATTTCCTCGTGGTATGGAGTACATCTAGCAGTGCATATAAATGATGTACATTCTGATAACGCCCATACCCATTAAGACATGTAGCCCAAGAATGAATGCTACTACTATGGCTGCGCTATAGCCGCTCGGACGATACGCAGGAATGCATCGCTGCTATCTTCTTCTGCCTGCTTCCTTGCTTTCCATAGATAGTATATGCCCTTGATACTTTCAGTCACTGCTTTGTCTTCTCCGACACCAGCTTCATCGTCATCGTTGTGTCTATCTCGCCCGACGGAAAATAATGTATCGTTTAACTTGACTTTCACAGGTGGAACAACGTGGGCATATTGACCCAGATTTGTTGATATGGGAGTTACGAGGTCAGAATTATCCACTGTTGAGAGTGGTGATGGGGTATCACAGTCAAACGCAGATGGCTGTTCGTCTGACGTGGGTGTGTAGGTTTCCTTTCGTGGGGAGATGACCTCAAGGAGATGTGTCAATGTGGTAGGCGATGGGGGCCCAAATTTGCTGTCGCCTAGTGGCAAAGAATGAATGGCATCAGCCGGTATTGGTATAGTTCCTTCCTGCTCCGTACAGTACGTTGGAGGGGCGGGTTGTAGTCTCCGGCTGTTTGGCAAAGGAGATGGCACGGTGGAGTCAGCAGATCCTGGGAAAATAAGAGGTTAGGCAATGTAAAAATATCAAGCAAGAGAAATCACCTTGTACGGATGAGTACTGTGCCCAATAAGCATCCTCTGCTCCCTCACATGAGCCGTCCTTAGCACTTCGTGGTGGTAAAGCGGGAATTAAATCTTCAGACGGGACGCCATATGCGTTCCAATAATCGTCCTCGTTGTCCGTATCTGCGGCGATAGTAAAGGCCGCAGACCCGATCTGTTCAAGGACCTCGTCATGTACAACGGTTGCTTGTTCTAACGTAGAGCGTGATAACGGGGGAAAAGGCATCAACTGAATATCGTGATACTTCCACCCGTCTTGGTCATCCCATTGAAAGAGCATGCGGACACCCTCATCCTGAGCTAGCACCTGTACATGAGCATAAGTATGCTCCGCATCCGAGGTGTACCGAACGGAATACTCGTCCGGCTCTTCAGCAGATGTAAGAGAATTATCAAGGATTTCGATGGCACGGGAACTGTGAGGTGCAGGCCAACATAGATACTCAACCGGTGAGTCGGGTGAGATCTGAAGGAAATGGTGCCGTTGGAGCAATGGTCTAGATAATACGTGCGGTGGGAGCGGTTGGGTCAATAAGGAAGGGGGCGATATGTACTGTAAAATGAGGTGCACCGTGTGCGATTGGATAGGGAACATGACGGTTTACTCTAAGAGTGACCTGCAATGCCTGAGACACAACTTAACAAAAGATCTAATAAGATTTTGGGAGGCGCCAAATAAGCGCCAAGGCAAATCAGATTAATATATTAATAGAAAGTAACCCCCACAGCTGCGCTGACTAAGCCAACTCGCCCACTGGCACTAGCAGCGTCAAGACTCCCAGGCGTAAAATATTGTCAAGTCTTTTTCCCTCAGTCGTCCACCATCACCGCTCCTAGCAGCCATTGTTTTTGAGCGATGCATCTACTCTCTATTCTCCTCGCATTGGCTTTCCCCTTACTCTCACTCGCGCAGGTCCGTACTTGCATTTCGTTTGTGTTGCCAAGCTGACGTCGTGTTTCAGACGAGTGTCCAGCTTTCCACGTCTACGATCGTGCAAGAGACTCTGGATTCCAATCGGCAGACCAGCACAATAACACAAGTCACAGTATTCACAATCACTCCCTCTGCCACGATGACCTCCACAAATTCTGCCTCTGGCAACTCTTCTTCAGGAGGAAATTCTACCAGTACTGGAAATGGGACAACTACGTCCACATCATCAATTATATCCAGCAATTTACCTACCGCAGCATCTACTGTTGCTGGTGGTGATGGTGGTGCCGGTGGTGCCCCAAGCCCTGGAGCTACAGGGTCAGGCGGGATATATGGCCCTCCAGATGGTTATATCGCAGGCGCAGAAGCCTTGCGCAGTGGAAGCATTCTCGGGGCGATTGTCTTTATTGTTGGAGGGGCATTGGTTCTGGTTTAGGACACAATCGTTTTTACGACTGGACTTTGGGGATACGTCCGTATATTTAGAGACCGCATAGCGCTGGCACTTTCCACTCATACCTGCCTACGATATCCTGGTTCTCCTCTTTCGCTTGGACATGGACAGACTGGTTAGCTTTCAGGATACACTAATGGACTTGTAACTCGCATATATCTTGCATTTTTGTCCTGTGCCTTCCGCTCATTGACTCTTTATGACATTAAATATATAATCCTAGACCATTTGGCGACAAGTGCAGTAATTAGTCAATTTAGTCAATCACACAACTCCGGATTCGAATTCTCAGCATTCAGAACGTTCAGGAGGTGAAAGGGCCGACGAGCAGTTTTGGTCGGAGTTGTTACTTCTGCCATCGCATATGCCCCCTGGTACTTATACTTACATATATGGCCTTGGTAAACAAAGTAATCCGTTGCGTGCGGCCGACTGTTACTTCCTCGACCTACCTGCGCCAAATAAATCGCAAGTTGAGTAGCGTGACACTTATGTCCAACACAGAGCCCGCTGCAAAGAAACAGAGAATGGATATCAAGGTTCGCCCGATTATTCACTGGATGTGTCTTGATATCACAGAACCTGGATAGACCATAGGCACTCATAATGGTACCTTCCATTGCGATGAAGCGCTGGCTGTCTTTCTTCTACGCCAGACAACCACCTACAAAGATGCAAGTGAGTACTTCAAGGCTTTCATCGCGTTCATCTTCACAAATGACCTTCAAGACGTAAAACGCAGTAGGGACCCAGCTGTCCTCGATACTTGCGACATAGTAGTTGATGTCGGCGCTATCTACGATGAGAAAAAGCACCGTTACGATCACCATCAACGTGGCTTTACGGAGGTGTTTGGCCATAGCTTCAACACCAAGCTTTCATCTGCAGGTCTTATTTACAAGTACGTAAGAGCTTGAAATTCCTCTAAAGGTGGCTGACGGTTCCATGAAGGCATTTTGGAAAGGAGATCGTCGCAAGCACGGCAGGACTCGATCTCAATGACAAGAAAGTCGAGATACTATGGCTGAAGATGTACAAGGTATGCAGTCATCCAAGGCGGTTTTACGTCTTTCTCATCAACTGCAGGAATTCATCGAGGCTATTGATGCGATTGACAATGGAATCTCGCTATACGATTCACAAGAACCACCAAAATATCGCAACCGGACCGATCTATCAAGTAGGGTGGGATGGCTTAATCCTCGTTGGAACGAGTCCACGGAGTCTCAGAAAGTGGATGTAGGTGCCGCGCCTTCTGTTGTGTCACATCTCACTAGATCCTCTAGGGCCTGTTTGCGAAAGCTTCTCAGTTGACTGGGGAAGAGTTCCTTGGCAGGCTTGATTACTATGCTAATGCATGGTTGCCTGCGCGCGACTTGGTATTGGATGGGCTGTCATCGCGCCAGAATATCGATGCTAGTGGGAAGATCATACTCTTCGAACAATTTGCTCCATGGAAGGTTATATTGTCGTTGATCAAGATCTTTCACTGGATTCTAATGTGTTTTGCAGGAACATTTGTTTGAACTTGAGGCCGAGCAGGGTATTTCCGGCGATGAACTTCCTGTCTATGTGATTTACCCTGATGAAACTGGGGGTAACTGGCGTATCCAGGCAGTCCCCGTCTCCCCTGAGAGTTTTGATAGTCGAAAGGCGCTTCCCGAAATGTGGAGAGGCGTGCGTGACGATGCGCTATCTACATTAACCGGCGTAGATGGGTGTATTTTCGTCCATGCTTCAGGGTTCATAGGAGGTACGTGAAGTAACAATGCACAGTTACATTGGAGCTGATTTCTGAGGTGTTCAGGTAATAAAACGAAAGAAGGCGCGTTAAGGCTGGCAAAATTAGCACTCGACATGTAATCGCTATCTCGCTTTTCAAAGAATCTTCATCTCGGTAGCCAATGTTTGTGTGGCGCGCAAGTTGCCGTTGTACAGTGGGCAACTGACGGGCTGAATGATATTGTTCTTGGGTGAATAGAGTGACGATCATTTGTACCGAGCTATGTAATATTAGTTGCTGTCGGTGAGCATCAACTTGCCTTCAAGTGAGCATTGCCATTCTGCCCATTTTACAGGTAACTTGCTGCAGGCACGTGGCCTGATCTACAATAACACGTGCAGTAGAACTCATCCTGCGTGACTTGCCCTCGTGTTCTTCGCATGTCTTGCAGCTGCATGGAGGCCACGAATGGAACGCGCGCAAACATCCAGGATGGTACTATTAGTGTGATTTGTCTTTCTTACTCCCAAACCGCATATTACTATTCGCGACCCTTTGACTCTCCTTGATTTCGTTTGACGCCTTCGAACGATGCCTTACATTAGAGCGCATTACCACCCTTTCCTTTTTGTCCTCATCACTATGTGCGCTATGGCTGAGCTGGGTCTCACCGCCTACCTTATCAGTGTCGGAAACGAGAGTCGTAGCTGGCCTAGTGTTCGCTTTCATTCGCTGTTAGTCTGTTTCTCTGTATTAAGGAAGTTCTGCTGACATATGATGTGTCCAGCCTAATACTTTTTGAGTTCAATGCCGTGTGGACCACGCTATTTGGAGTAGCATACATGCTGTGGATCATTGATGGCGCTGTGCATTTTCTTGCCAGCATAGCAAGTTCCATCATTTGGCTTGCTATCACTGCAGCTCTTTGGGTAGGAGGTCTCACAATATATATCACCAATAGTTTAACCTGGAGACAGGGCGCTGCAGCTGGCATGATGCACAACACGCGGACTGGAGGTGACTGTAATTGGATATCCAATAGCTCTGGGTTCGTCAGCGTGTCATGCGATCAGCCACAAGATTTGAGTGTCTCCAGGTGTCGAGAAACGCTGACGGTTGAAGCAGTCGGTTGGGTGCTATTCGGGCTTTGCGTCCTCACGCTCATTGCGTCATGCATGTGGGTACGAACGGGAAAGCGCAGTTATGTGAGTGATTCTCGCAGGTTGGTGTAAGCCGGAGACGTGCAAGTTGATGATTGGTGTCCTACTTGTCAGAACTCGAGCTTTTATGTATAGGGGATTGATCGTAGGGCGGGAGGCAGGACTATCCTCTGTTGAATGTACTACCTTGATATGGTGTGCAATGTTGATCTACCAGCCCTGTTTATTGAGCTCTTTGGTAGCGCCATGAAAGAGTCCGATACGTGACCTGGTGCAAGCATAAGTCTATGTATACAAAACACTCGGTAACTATCCACATAGGAAACATTTATATTATCTGTTGGATATGTGTTGAAAATAATTCAGCTTTTACTTTATCCGATTGGAGTCATGGTTACGTCATATGAGTTTATCAGATAACGAATTTCCGCAATCTAGTACTCAATACAAACTATCACACATGTCTGGTCACAGTCCACGGCGAGTTGGAAGCAAACCTACCCACATCTCAATTCCAACGCGCAGCTACACAGAACCACATATTAACTCTGCATCCCAGGGTCTAAGTCTACATGATGAAGAACTTCAAGTTGCAGAGAGGGAGGAAGCTATCCCTCCGATGAGGGCATTTATTGTCCGGGCGCTGGCTCTCCTTTGTGCATGTTCTCTCAGCGTAGGTAGTCACTAGTGCGTTTTTTCATTCGATCTTCTCCTCGCGTTTTTTAATGTCTGCTATCTATCTCGTCCTACAGTGCGTCATACACACTCGGACCACTGAAGTCTAGACTTGCGCGAGAGATAAAAACATCCAACACAGAATTTAGTTTACTAATTTCTGCATTCAGCTTAAACAGCACATGGACTCCTCTAGTCGGGGGCATGATGGCGAGCAAACTCGGTACGACGCTCTCCAGTATCGTTGCCACTGGTGTCATATTTTCTGGAAAGTAGTTTTTTTTTTCTTCCTCGCACCTTCTCATTCCATTCTAGGTCAGAGTTTACTACTCCTTGGTGAAATCAGAGAAGACGTCCGATTAATGGTATTTGGCCTGTTCGTGTTCGGATTTGGAGTTAGTCCTCTTGCCGTTGTGCAGGAGTCAATCATCGTGCGATTCTTCAGAGCACACGGGCTCGGCGTTTCAATGGCTCTGGGTCTCGTAGCTGGCAAATTTTCATCATTTATTTCAGCGCGGACTTCTCTCCCTCTTGCCGAACGATTTGGCCGCCACGCACCATTCTATACATCTACATTTCTCGCCGCTCTTTCCCTTCTCATCAATCTGCTCTACATGGCATCCTCGAAATGGCTTATACGAGGGTCTGGTACTGTCTTAGAGGCTTCCGAGATTCGACGTGAGGCGAGGCGCCGCTCCTTGTATAGTGTTTCTGAGGCTCAGGCGCTCGAGAAAGTTGCCAAAAAGCGCCGTATCAGATTCAAAGACATCCCCAAACTTGGAGATATCTTCTGGGCGTGCGTGACAAGGTTATAGCTAACCAGCCTTGCTAACCCTTCGTAGTTACATAGGGCTGAACATTCTTTGTGGCACTGTGTGGTCTCCCTTCACCCATTTGGCAGCGTGAGTCTGCTGTCTATGCCCTGTCTATGCCCTGCGTCTGTCGTGACTAATGGCTTTCACTACTTACAGCAACATCTTTGAAAGGCGTTATGGATCAACGGAGGACGCTGCCAGTACACAAGCCTCTTACCTTCTCGTTGGGAGCGTAGTTTTGTATCCTGTCGTATGCACACCTTCATCTCACTGCAGGATTTTTACCGACACCAAATTAGACCGGATTCATGATAGACAGGATGAAGCATCCACAAGCTGTACTTCGCATGTTCATGCTGTCATCTGTATTGACAATGCTTGCATATGCGTGGCTCGTTCTTCCACCGGCATGGACGAAAACGCCCACACCTGCAGTTGCTGCCTTTGCCACTGGTATTGGCTTCTCTCCTTGTGAGTTAGCATCGCTGTAGTACTTGACCATCGTTTATGGTGTGCGTGGTTCAGTATTACTCGTGGTATTGGTGCCACAGCTGGTACCGTTCAAGTTTGTATCAACCACCCTGGGTGTGCACAAAAGCGTAAAGTGTTGTTCTAGTTCGCTGTACTCTCTCTGACTTTGACATTTCAGATGGAACAGACGGGCGCAACAATATTCCAAACTCTAGCGGGCCTTGTTTTGGATGGCGCAAACGACAAGGGCTCACACGGTCAAGGGCTCATCCGAGCCTTACGAGGCGAGGCGTGGACGACTCAACGGTTGTTGAATGTGTTTTTGGTTTTCAATGTTCTGCAACTATTAGGCATCATCGGTCTATCGTATCTCGATCATCGACGCAGGCAAGCGGCGGATGCTCTTCAGAGTGCCGTCGAGGACCAAGAAGGGGACGAACATGAATCAGAAGAGGAGTCAACATTCACTGGAGGCGAAGGAGATATCCTTGCTTCAGAAATCGGGCCCTTGTCTTCCCCTGAACAAAGGAAGCCTCTGCTCGGTCCTCGTCCCAGGGCAGATTCCAGCGCCAGTTATCCATCTTCATGTCCTTCCCAAGGGGTGTGTGGACGCTCTGAGATAAGGAGGGGTCGCATTTTCATGTGTCTTTGCGCTGTGTTGATTTGCAGTGCTTGGGTATTGTTTTTGGGCACTGCATGGTCGAGGCTCCGATCGAGAGAGCAAAGAGGTATCACAACAGTCTATATGGCTAGTATTTAGACCCATACTTGTTTTCTGAAATCCTTCCAATACCAACTATCTACGCAGTGCATTCATTAGCCAGTGTCCACGCTCTCCGACCTCAGTTCCTTCCGACGTGTCTGATGTCGCAGAGTCGTCAAACAAATCAAGGTGTAGTGCGTCCTCCGATATTATAGGACAAGGAGCTAGAATGTTCCCGCTGCCGGCACCTTTGGTGGGTAATTGCTTCCTCCACGACTCGACCATGTTCCAAGTGAGGACCAGATCTTTTGGCTTCTTAAAGAGAACATCTGCACTGTGCGGCTCATCCACTCCTTTATCCGAAACATCAAGTGCTACTGCGTCCGCAACTCCAGCCGACGAAGCTAACTCTGTCGAGGATGTCAGTTCAACCAATAGAGGTGTAGTCGATTATATATTTCACCATCACTCCTGGCGCTCCAGCTTGACACGGAAGAAGCAATTTCTACCTGTTTCTTTAGTTCAACCATTGGTAGCTCGGAGCCATAGTCTGAAAAGATATTCCGAACAGGTTCCACGACCTGTTACTGGTTTAGTTCAATCATCATAGTGATGTATTCAACACCAACCTCCACTGGTTGTACAAAGCCATCAAGAGTGCCGAAAGCCGAACCGAGCCAATATAATAAAGCATTCATGACCGTAGGAGAACGTGATTGGGCGTCCATGACGGGGGAAATGAAAGCAGTTGTCCAACCTATCAAGCCATGATAAATTTTCTCGACTGACTGCTCGAAGGAGACCTTACCGCTTGAAAACATACCAAAAACCCACTGCCGATATGAGGTCAGAACGAAGAAAGGAGTTCGTTTGTGAACACATGTGTCCCATAACTAGAGTGAATCTTAAGAGTCTGGTAGATGCACACGATGTACACCTACCTTGCCCCAGAGGCGCTCCTTTCCACGTAACGCACGCGTGGTACCTTCAGGAAGCTACCAAATATGTTCTATACCCATGGCCAAGTGTGCAAAGCACCCACCGATTTGAGCTGAGTGAATTGCCACATAAGTTCGTCAGGCATTAACCAAGGGGGTTGACAGGCGACGAGTACAGATGCATCGTCATCGGAGTGATCTCCATTGACGTCCGTCCAGTAAAATTTCTTGAAAATGTCGTCATCACAGTCAGAATCATCAAGCGTCCCAAATCCCCAATCTTTCGTCGCAGGAAACATGATATGAAAAGCTCGTTGAACTGTTTGGAGGGGGAAGTTGTCCACCCAATCACACACTCTAATAACATTGTTGAATAAACCTCATACTCCAGATGATCGTTGCATACCGATTGATATCTGATGCTGCAGGAAGTAGCAGTTCTGGAATCCCGAACCTCGGCGAGGAGGGCACTGTAAACCTCTCGCCTGTTCGTCTGTCCTGGTCGTGCAGGCAGAGGGAGCGATCTGGCACATGCTTTTCGATCCCTAAGGGTGGGAGGAGTTATATCACGCGACGCTCGTGTTGACAACAAGCCTACAATCATTAACAAGGCCATCAAATGCGGAATCCAGGTAAACTATGTTAGAAAGGTTTCGATGTCGAGGACGAACAGTAAGAGTGTTTCGGCGGCTCTTGTATTGCTGGTGAAGCATCGACTCTGGCTTGTGCATAAGCTTCAGTCGGGGTAGAACGGCATCCTTAAGGTAGCCTTGCAAGTCATCTGTCGCTTTGAAAGCCATGAGACGGTAGTGGAAGGGAGTGAGTATGTGTGTCGGTACCCCCTTTGAGGATAGTAAGTATTATATATTAATACATCGCTGCACAGAACATCCCGACAAATCCTGGAGTACAAGGGGTTGCACCCTGTTGTACCACACCGTCTCTCCTTTTCTTGTACAAGAACAAGAAGGAATGAAGGAAACAAGTATGGTGCACAAATACGTAACGCTGAAGGACCGAGTAACAAGGCTCGTTGGCAACATGCCTAAACAAGAAATTAAGCTGGCAAAATCCGATGTACTACGGCAACACCCGAAAATCATACTGAGGTCGTCAGACGAGCCGTTGAAGCAGTCCCCGAGTCAAGACCCTCAAGAGGTACGTTTCTCTGTCGTTGTCGTCTGTAATCATGCTGGAAGCGATCCGTATTGCTGCTGGAAACTCTAGCTTGGAGAAATTGAGATGGACATCGATGGATGCTTTCATTTTGATTGGATGTATGTTGATCTGCGACTGACTAACCATCTTGCATTGCAGCCTGCAACATGGGCGCATACAAATACATCAGCGAGTTGTACAGAAAAAAGCAGTCCGATGTGCTGCGCTTTCTCCTTCGTGTCCGGTAAGTCCTATCCCTGCGATGCAATCAAGTTGCTGAATTCGCACTCTAGGTGCTGGGAGTACCGCCAGTTGAATGTCATTCACCGTGCTTCTCGCCCTTCTCGCCCTGACAAGGCTCGTCGTTTGGGATACAAGGCCAAGCAGGGCTACGTTATCTATCGTGTCCGCGTTCGTCGCGGTAACCGCAAAAAGCCAGTGCCAAAGGGTTAGCTATAGAACTATACACCCTTTTCGTGTCAATTCAATTTATCCTCCAGGTGCTACTTACGGCAAGCCTGTCCGCCAGGGTGTCAACCACTTGAAGCCCCAGCGCAGTCTCAGGAGTACCGCCGAGGAACGTGTTGGAAGACGCTGTGGAAACTTGCGAGTCCTGAATTCGTACTGGGTGAATCAGGACGGTGTTTACAAGTATTTCGAGGTTATCCTCGTGGATCCGAGCCACAAAGCTGTAAGTCTAAAGTCTCGGGCATCTATTGGATTGACGATTTACGAACCACGGTAGATTCGTCGGGATGCCCGTATCAATTGGATCACTAAACCAGTGCACAAACGCCGCGAAGCCCGTGGACTCACCAGCGTGGGCAAGCAGGTTTGTTCATCTCTTGTATTCCCTGTGATTTTAGCTGATGTTCGTCACAGAACAGGGGATTGGGCAAGGGTCATCGCCACAACCACACTCCCGCTCGCTCCACTTGGAAGAAGCACAACACACTCTCTCTTCGTCGTTACCGATGATTTACTTGCGTATTTCCTGTTATTCTGCCATTACATTACTTCATGCTCGCTATGCTTTGTATGACCATGAAGCTTCGCCAAAAGGATATCATGTACTTCCTTGTGATGTGCTACTAGCAAGATGGCTCCCCGTGACAATACCCCAGAGTGTGACCTGTCTGATTTCGGCGACCGGTATCCAATAACCGATCACTAAACTCAGATCCTATTAGGACAAGCTTGGAACCCAAAATGCAGATTTTTTTCTTCTTCAAAGCGTCATTGACATTGACATGTGTTCGCCTCGTTGCACCATCACAACAAATACTGTGAGAGCTTTGCTGCGGTGTCTCCATTTTTATCGGGGCTACTGTAATATAAAATTTCGATAATGTTGGCTCGGATGCTCTATTTCATAAAATCCCACCTTCTCCAACAACGGAATCAATTATTTGAGTATTCGGTTGTCCAATCATCTTTGCCCGGGTTGGCTTTCTCCTCCCAAGCATGTTCAAACACCATCATACAATTCTTTACCTACTATGCGGATATCTTCCGGGGATCATGGCCTTACAAGGCAGAAACATGAACTTCACGGCCGGGGTGCCACTGGCCTCTGAACGTTCTGCACAGTCGAAGACCATCTTACCGGGGAAGAGAGATTCATTCGAAACTGCGCCCAATGGATCTACTATATTATGGGTCATTCAAGACACCTACGAGGGCCAAAGTTTTTTTGAGTGAGTGTCAGTCCTCCGTGCAGGCGACAGAGGCAGAGTACTAATGGACTGCAGTACATTTTCCTTCTATACCGGCGCGGATCCTACAAAGTAATGTTTCATTTCCATCAAGTGTTCGGGTCACTCATGGAGTGATACTTGTTCAGTGGATTGGTGACGTGCGCGACTATTTGTTACTTGAACCTGTTTCGCTTTATTAATTCAACGTAGTTTTGTTGACCAGCAGACAGCATTCAACAGCAGTTTGGCATATGTGACCACAGATAATAAGGTCATCATGAAGGGGGACAATACAACTTGGCTACCATCTGGAGCCAACAGAAGCAGGTAAAGTTCTCGTGCACTAAATGTACCACAACTGACTGGTCTCCTAGTGTCCGTATATCAAGTCAGGCTGAGTACAATACGGGTCTCTTCATACTAGATCTGGACATGGCTCCATGGGGCTGCGGTGTGTCAAGTTTCTTTCAATGCACGGAGAAAGATCTTTAACCATTCTTTGTAATCAAGGTGTTTGGCCTGCGTTCTGGCAAGTAATATAGTGCAACGATTGAATGACGAGCCTAATATTGCTTTAGGACGCTTGGGGGTGGGACATGGCCATGGGTGAATATGAAATACCACGACGTTTCATTCACTGATGATTTCTATCCAAGACAGGTGAAATAGACATCATCGAAGGTGTGCATGACAACCAACACAACCAAGTCACTTGGCATACTGCTCCTGGTAACCCAAAAATCGCAAACTATTTGCTTTGAGCTCACATTACTCCCAGGTTGCAATTTGACCCAGGGTAATTTCTCGGGGACGATCGTAGTAAGTTCTTTTTGCCATGAAAGAAGGGCGGTCGGATAACCATTGAAGCAATCAACCGATGGCGTGGATAACCTTCAATGTAATGCGTTCATCAACAGCAACGCAGGCTGTGGTGTGACAGAATGGAGTCGAGCGTCATATGGTCCAATTTTTGACGACGAAGGGGGTGGAGTCTTTGCCATGAAGTGGGATGAAAATGGCATTGCGGTTTGTACGTTTTATTGCGTAAATCTCAGCACGGCGAACTCTGAACCTGTTTACTCCACAGGGTCATTCTACCGCTCGGCTATTCCTCTGGACATTGGACAGGGGGCACCAAATCCATCCAATTGGGGAGAACCTGTTGCTGCGCTGTCCAACCAGTCTTGTAATATGACCCAGTACTTCGTAAATCACTCTATCATTTTCGGTGAGAATCCTTCTTTGAAAATTCCGATCCCGGATGGCTCATGAAACATGCAGACATCACGTTTTGTGGTGAGGCTTCATTTTTGAAGTGCAAATCGATGCGCTTTCTCAAGGTTTAATTAGGTGACTGGGCCGGCAACTCATACGCCACATCTGGCTGTCCTGGCACCTGCCAAGACAGGCTAATGGATCCAACCAATTTCGTTGTAAGATGTGATTGCTGTCCTGTGTTTCTTGTTTTGACTGGTTCTACAGAATGCCAGTTGGATCATCAACTCACTCAAAGTCTACAAGCAGGCTTTCTTAGATGGGAGCTTGTCGAACGGAACTCCAATGAATTCGATCACGAGCTTAGAAATGACTAGCTGGATTTTCTCGGTGGTAGTACTCTTGCATATGGTGCATTTCTCGCTATGAGATGCTGGACATCCAAGCGGCGGATGACAGTTTAACTATTTGACGAGTTATTGACGAATAGAGGAGCATCGCAACGATACACGGATAACGCAAGGACCTGTCGATAGATCTTATACCACTAACATTTTATAAGCATCTGATATAAACTTTATTATACTCTCTAAAGTTTTAAGATCCTAAGAGATTCCGTTCCTGTCGCCGCATGGTCATGATATACATGTGCAAAGCATGCCTGTAGTGGAGTAATACTTGCATGACCTTTAGCAATAGCCCAACCGTCCGAGCCAACCGGGACGGAATCGGGTGCAGGAGTAATGAGAGACTGAACGTCAGGGGAGAATTTGAACACTAGCGTTGTGGGCTCCTCTTTCAATGTGTCGTTTTCAAGTCCACTTTGTTCTCCAGGATGCTGACTCGGCACATCCGGACCCTCTGAGGGGGTTTCAATCTTCGTACTCGCAGCCTCGGGAGCTGATACCGCTTTAAAGAGCTGCCCATACGAGTTACGCCACATGTGTGTCCAATGGACTTCTAGGCCCTCAGGCTCAAGAAGTTCCATTATCATGGGAATGTTCACGTTATACAGGTCGATTTCTTCGTTGCGCATTCCACCGATGTCTTTACCCCAGTTGTTCCACAGGTACTGAACGATCCGCAGAGACAGGACATATGCAGGTTCAAAAAGTTCGTTTGGCGTTGGATGGAGAACGGTGCCGTACGAAATTGCGATGGAACGGACCTGGGATAGCGCTGATGACATTGCTGCACCGATTGTTCCGGATGACATGGCAAAAGCAGCTGTGTGGCATGATCAGTTAGTACTGATGTATTGGAAATGAAGTACAAACCAGAAGAATTTCTGCCAAAGTTGGGTCCCGAAATCTTAGACGCCAGTGTGGATTAGCCAACCTGCCTTATCCCACGAAGTTTTACTGACTGACCACCAAGTCAATTGTTCCAGGGTAAAGATTGTGGAGCGCGATGTTGGTGCAGGTTGCAGGGGTCTATGGACATGTAAGTCGTGAGCTTGCGTCAAGCTATGTTAACATACACCATCCATTAGAACCCATTCGGCCACTTCATCCTCCTTCAAAGGACGCGAACATGATGAAACCTCTCCCAGCCCGTCTTTAGCAATCTTTCGATTACTGCCCAATTCCTACAGCACCAAGGCACTCACGAGGTTCCTTCGGGTAGTAATATCTTCCCTTCGTGATTTCGGTGATGTGAAACGCTTTTCCTACTATATATTATGACGAGAGCCTGAATAGAATCATTAAGCCTACCGATCCATGATTTCTGAGAGCTTGGTACGACTACCTTCACATCCCATCCTGGTGGCATGTTAGAGGGACTGTGTACGGGTTCAGTGAAAGCTTACCGAGGTTCTTTGTGAGGTGAAGATAAAGCCCGAAAATATACGGAGAGTGGGGACCTGGAGGGCCGTCATCATTCTATAGAGTAGTATTCAATAATCGCTGACTCGGAGAGAACGTGTACTTGCAACAAGCAAAGCTCTTGGAATTGGAGAAGACATTATTCAGAATGATGGAGAGTGTGAACGGTAATGAAACGACCCTTGTTGTTGCCAGCGACGACGGTGACGAGCGCCAATATATTTCCCATACACACATAATTAAATTCGACCTCCCATCTTGAACCAGGCACGTCTGTCCCTTCGTTTTCGCTTCTCGTTCTCTGCAGAGCCTCTTTGCGCTGCCCACCGTGACGGCGACACCCTCTTCTCTAGGCTAATACTTGACCAGTGTTGATTTCTGTTGTTGTTTTGATCAACGCTGCCTCTCGTTGGCTCGTCTTGCCCGCTGCTGCAGTATTCATGATCCACTAGCGTCTTTTTAAATTTCTTCCTCCCTGTTATTCGCACCTGCGACACTCATGACCATGCCAACGACCAACGCAAGCCACTGTTTACCCGCCATACCTTCCCTCCCACCTATTCAGATGCCCAACGACCTTGATAAAAATAATTACCTTGACCTGGAACATGATCCAATCGCATCACCTCTATCCGCATCGTCAATGGTTCCCCAAGCTTCTTTCTCCTCTACTTCGTCCTCTCCTGTCGTTCTTCATAGTCCTCCCTTCGTTGTTGGTGTCTCCGGGACCTCATCGCCGTCTTCGACCGACCTTGCACTCCAGTCCTTGCGTAAATCATTTTCCGTTGACTCATTCATTGGCTATGACAGAGAAACCTCTCCGAGAGCAAACGGTCCGCGAGTGAATGGAGGAAACACTTGCTCCACAGCCGAGGTGTCTCGGACATGTAAGCAAGATTATTCGACGGCCCCACCTTGCAGCGAGTCGACTTTTTCCCAACCGTATCTTCGCAGTCGCGGCGCGAGTGTGAGTACCATGAGTCAGAGTCACGATTCAGCGACAGCGCTTCGCTGGGAAAGCGAGCCTTTGCAGCGGCTCAGGCGACCGAATGAAGTCCGACGGAGTTCTGTGAAGGGCAAGGACCACGTACGAACAGGGCCCCGCCCAGGGGATCTCAATCTTCCTCCACGCTTACTGGCTCAGGCTCGTGACCATACCTCCCGCTTGCATGCCACATCATCGCTTAGTTCCCTGCAGGAAAGTACAACGAGTGATAATCTCGGTTTAACCACCACAGCCTCAGGTAGAAATCTACTGATCGACATACCGCTCTCTGTAAGCACTAGCCAGTCCAACTGACCTCAAATTCTGATACTGCGTAACCCAGCGGCTCCCCAAAGAAATTGCCATCGCAGTAGTTGGATCATCTGGCTGCGGCAAGTCAACATTCATCTCGGAGGATGCCAAAGCGCACGGGGCACCGTGCATCGAGACACTATTTTCGTCACTTAGTGGAAATCTGCCTCCTGTTCCCTTCCGTTGTACGTTCATCATATACGATGCTCATCTCGTGCTATCTGACTGTAATTTCGCAAGATACACGCCGTATTGACTGGGTGTTACAAAGAGATTTTCCCTCTGTCAAGGTGGTGATCTACGAGCTAGACATTGCAACGGTCTGGCACGGAAACCTACCACCTGTCGATGGAGTCATACTGTGCTATGATGCTTCCGACAAGACTTCGTTTTCTCCTGTACAAGATTTCCTCCGTACGTTGCTTCTCACCTGTTAGTTGTTTGCTATTAATCGTCTGTGAAAGGTCGCATACAACCGTTGCAGCTTTCGACTATAGCAGTTGCCTTGAAGACAGACCTCGATATTGTCGTTGATCCGGAGGAGTCTTCCCAAATGTTGCACACCTATGACGTCGGTCTGGCGCAGGTCGATCACCTGGGAGAAGCAGGGAGAGCCAGAATGAGGAAGGTGTTCAATTGGTTGACAAGATCTATTTTCCCAGGTCCTCGTGAGTCTTCTTCATTTGTATTTGATCCGAGTGTGGTGTTCATCCCCGTCTTCAGACGCTGATCTACGAAATCCCGCATCGCCAGACGCTCTCACCCCACCGATCTACTGGGACGCCCGAGCATCGACATCATCAGCTACTTACACAGCCTCTTCTTCTACGGCTTCTACGCGCACTATGTCCCAAGACCAGGGCAGCTCGTTGCGACACTCACCCACTTCTACGCTCCCATCATCACCTCCACCAATTGCCACTTCTCCAACACGCGCTCGTTCAACACCGGATCTCCTCTCGGCACATGAGAAGTCTAAACCGCGGGATTCGCCTGAGCGAAAGTTATCCAATGCTCGCAGCGTTGCAAGCTTTGTTGAGTCGTCGAGCATAAACTCATCATCGATAAACTCCTTCGTTTCCGGAAGAGATGCTTCTTTGAATATCCCTGCAGAAGGTCATCTTGATCACTCGGTGAGCAAGAAGGAACCGTGAGTTGTTTTGCGACTATGTGAATCAGTCCTGCTAACTGCTTGATTTACTTAGTCGTTCAGGACAATATGCAACCCTAGAGGAATTGCTTGATAAGCTACTCTTTCTTGCTGTCAGCGGTGATGGTAAGCTTGCCTACTGGCCTGTTAGTACAAAGGGGTTCACGTCTTTGGTCTTAGATCCAACATTTATCTCGCATTTCCTTCTTACCTATCGAAGGTTCGCAAGTCCCCGCAGTATTTTATTGGCTATGCAAAAGCGGATGCGACAACTTGACAATTCAACTGGCGATCCGATGTTTGCGAGTTATGCACAAATGAGGTATCGTGTTTTCAAGCTCTGACAGTCGTCATAACTAATACGCCGTTTGATTTGAAGGATTTGTCATCTACTTGAAACGTGGATGCAGACGTATCCACAAGACTTCGCCGTTCCAGGAGCCTCTGGTGCCTTAAACGCTCTGGTGAAGTCGATCGTCGGGAAGACGTACCTCCTCCACTATGGGTCCGACTTCCTACCATTCCTTGCGCATCTTCCAAATATCGTTGACACGGATGCGGCCTGGGCACTTAAATCCGAAAATCCGGTTGACGAGAGTGAGGATCCATACAGCATATCGGACGGAGAAGAAGAAATGTTGGCTGTTGAGGCCGAATTACCCTCTACGAGTCGTCCATCGGCAACTCCTTCGAACGACAACCTCCCTAATCCGCTCAGCGTCAGAGAACGCAAGTCTAGCTTGCCCCTTAGCGCGAAGATATTTACACCGGTCAATTCAAGTAACCACCAAGGAGATGCTCTGGATATGTCTCCAAAGGAGCTGCTGAACAAGCTAAGGAATATTGCCTCGATTCTAGCTACTTTTGAATGCGCCGAGGTTGCAGAGGAGATTACACGAGTAGAAGCTAAGTTTTTCACAGACATCGAGGTGAGCACTGACTGGAGCTGCCATAATCGTGATTTTGACGAAATTCTTGCAGCCACGAGATTGGCTGCAATATACCCTCATTCCTGGACGCAAAGACCCTGAGTTGGACTCAATATCTCGATTCAACGCTATTTCCAATCACCTTGCGGACTGGTAAGTGGTTATGTGTGGATTGACTTAAAGATATTTGATGTTTTCTTCAGGGTATTATCCCTCATACTATGCCATGACAAATCAAGGAACCGCGCAAAACAAATAGAGCGATTTGTGGATATCGCTCACAAGCTCCGCGCATTGAACAATTACTCAGCGCTGCGTGCCTTCGTCGCTGGAATTAACAACTCCACTTTCCCGGGTGATGAAACCATGGAAATATTCAAAAGCAGGTACCCAGACCACTTCAAAAACCTGTTGTCTTGGGATGTTCTTCTTCAACATCGCGGAGCTCATCAGGCGTACCGTATGGCCCTCAAAAACACTAAAGGCGCCTGCATTCCCGCGTTGTAAGTGCAGTAATTTTCATCTAAGGGGCTCCATCGTTTATTTCTGCTTAGGGAGGTTCATATGTCTGACTTGATCCGTGCCCATGAAGGAAATCCCAATGTCAGTCCAGATGATCCTACGAAGATCCATTGGGGCAAGTTCAATATGTTCGGCCGATTTATTCAAACCACTACGCATTGCCAAATACAATGCCAAACAACTTCGGATTACGACTTACCTGACCGAGAGCGAATATTGAAAATAGTATTCAACGAGTATGTTATGTCGGAAGATGTGCGTCTTAATCGAAAACCCTTGCCTCCCTTATTTAATGTTATGCAGATGCAAATATCTCGAGTGGCACCTATCCCTGACTCGGATCTAACTGACGAACCTTTCCGTCCCACCCTACCTCGAACATTGTCACGCGAACATTCCACATTCTCTCACAGGGACGCAGGACTGCTTCGCAGAATACTGCAATCCCGGTGAAGAGGGCTCCTCAGCATGTATCAGGATTTTCCTTTGTATCTGCAGCTTGTTTTGTCCTCGGTGGTTTGTTTTCTATTCATCTATTCCTTCGATCATCATCTATTGTTCGATACCCTGTCGCGTACATATCATATTGTTATTCACAACTGTACGATTTCATCTTCATGTTGCGTTGCTATTTCACGCTGATCTCGCAAATTTCAGCGTCGAAGAACGCGTGTTATACCTACGGCCCATGTGTACTATTCTGTATACAAGGAATTGCCTTCGGTCGGACAATTCGCATGATTAAGCAATAGCTCATCACAGCGTTCACAGTCTTTCTTTTCGTTAGAGTTCTTTTCGTTGGAGTCAGTGAATAAGCACAAAGTGTCTCTGCTGTTTTGTATCGTAGATAACGCATAGAGTCGCCCACGTGCGAATGGATCCGTTCAGAGGTCGAGTGTCGTGCTCAAAAGAGTGAGGCCTCGGTGACTGTTGAGCCTTGTCAAATATGCAAGCCGCAACGGAAATTGCTTGCGGGGCACGGTCCAACTACTTTGTGGGGGGCTGAAGGGAAATGTAATGCGTGTCCCTTCAAAGTATGTAATACTTGTCAATAGAGCGACGGTGAAGTTTCATTATACGCACTCATGCATTTCGGATCAGCCCCTTTTCGACGGAGAGATTGCGTTGAACGGAATGGATGCAGTCGACTTGTAGGCCTCAGGTCTAAACGGTGACGCAGTATGCCGGGATGCGACAGTGCGAGTAGCGCAACGTGTAAACATTCACCGGCTCGTATACTCACATCCGCCATCATGTTCTCTCGGTTAACAACAACAGCTTGACTCCTCAGTTTATTGAGGAGTCGAATTTGCCTATTTCTCAGGAGCACGCGCCAGCGGAATCGTGCGAGGTTTGAGTCACTAGATTAAAACTATGTTCAACAGAAGGCAGCGAAGATAATGACAGCGAGATTGTAGCTTGATACCTCCAGAAGTTTTTGGAGTCCATCATAACATGGACCACCGTTGTTGATGCCAATGTGCCATAAACAGGTGTAGCCATCTTCTATTCGGTAGTAATGATGCCGCAGGGATGTCGTGCACCGCAACGATGATATGACGATTGTGCGACTCGATTAGTAAAAATCGTTGAAAGGGCTTGACACCCGGATATCAACTTGTGAAGGAATAGGAGTATAATTTTCATGTAACACTTCGGACACGTGACTAGGTTTATGTATATGTCACTTTTATGAAAAATCAATAACGCATGCCTGTTGGCTGCTCGCACTGATACTACACCACATCTTATCCAGTCATGGACTTCGTAATGACTATAGAGTCTGACGATGAATCGCAACCTCAACGCAAAGACAGCAAGAAACAGCAAGTGGATGACGCCGCCCATCTGAACCCTGATTTCCAGTTCGATGTTACTGGTGATCCTTACACCGACTTTTTGGAGTTTAGTGCGCAGCAGGATATCGTGAAGAAAATATCTAAGCCGGTGAGCACCGCTTCCCTAATGTACGCAATGGTCGTTCATTGAATCGCACAAAGGATCCGGTCTCGGTGGATGAAATTATCGAAAGACGCAAACTGAAAAACGTGGGCTCAAAAAGAAAACGTGGGCAAGAGAGCGAGAATAGTGAGAATGACATGGAGAGTGATGCTAGCAGCGCAGAAGATTTCCCTGAAACGGATGGTGCGGGCGATGAAGATGACCCGCTTGCCACTTCGGGAGAGGAAAATGACGAATCCACTCAATCTGTATCGGAGGACGAGGACGAGGGGGCCAATGATGTTGATGTGGAATCTAATATTTCGGATGAATCAGAAGAAGAGACTCAAGCCGAGAGGGATCGCAAAGCAGCATTTTTTGATTCGGAGGCAGCACCTACGGGGAATCATTCATCATTTTTGACGATGAACCTCTCCCGCCCAATTCAC
Source organism: Rhizopogon roseolus (assembly GCA_930272055.1). Classification (NCBI taxonomy): domain Eukaryota; kingdom Fungi; phylum Basidiomycota; class Agaricomycetes; order Boletales; family Rhizopogonaceae; genus Rhizopogon; species Rhizopogon roseolus. Next base: position 103,241 of record CAKNEV010000004.1, read on the forward strand.
AAGGCATTGGCCAATCTCGGATTCCATTCGCCAACACCAATTCAAGCTGCTACCATCCCTGTAGCTTTACTAGGCAAAGATGTTGTAGGAAATGCTGTCACAGGTTCTGGCAAGACTGCTGCATTTACCATTCCTATGCTCGAACGGCTGCTATACCGAGAAAAGGGGAAGCATGCGGCGGCAACTCGGTGTCTTGTGCTGGTTCCGACGAGAGAACTTGCCGTACAGTGCTACGAGGTCGGTTCTAAACTTGCGGCGCACACTGATATTCGGTTTTGCCTCATCGTCGGTCTGTTTTCTTCAAATTCACAGTGGATAGCTCTCATATAAAATATGTAGGTGGACTCTCTCTCAAATCGCAGGAAACAACTTTAAGGACTCGTCCGGACGTCATTATCGCAACTCCTGGGCGACTTATCGACCATTTGCGCAATTCCCCTTCCTTTGCACTTGATGCTTTGGATGTTCTTGTTCTGGACGAAGCTGACCGGATGCTCTCCGATGGATTTGCAGACGAATTGGCCGAAATCATCAAAGCATGCCCCGTATCTCGCCAGACAATGCTGTTTTCTGCTACCATGACCGACACTGTCGACGAATTGGTGAAAATGTCTTTGAACAAGCCTGTACGCCTTTTCGTAGATCCAAAGCGAACCACAGCTCGAGGCCTTACCCAAGAATTCGTTCGCGTCCGAACGGAGAAGGAAGCGGACCGAACTGCGTTGCTTGTATCTTTATGCAAGAGAACATTTAGGCAGCGTGTCATTATATTCTTCAGAAGCAAGAAGCTGGCCCACCAGATGCGTATTGTTTTCGGAGTTCTTGATATGAAGGCCGAGGAGTTGCATGGTGACCTTTCTCAAGAACAGGTTGTACACATTCCTATCTCTTCGGCGTGACAGATGTTGATTCTGTGATAGCGTCTCAGGGCTTTACAGTTATTCCGCGATTCACAAGTAGATTATTTAATGGCAACTGATCTTGCTTCTCGTGGTTTAGATATTAAGGGCATTGAGACCGTCATCAACTACGACATGCCTAATCAATTGTCTCAATACCTTCACCGCGTGGGTCGGACAGCCCGCGCAGGGAAATCTGGTCGGTGAGTTCAGTACATTCTCGGCTGTCAGCTGTATTCTAAGGTTTATTGTAGTTCTGTTACTTTAGTAGGAGAAGGAGACAGAAAAATGCTCAAAGCAGCCATCAAGTACAGTGCAGGCGAAGATAATATTCGCCATCGGCTTGTTCCTACTGATATTCTTCCCAAATGGGTAAAGAGGGTAGAGGCACTGAAGGACGAAGTTGCGACAATTCTGCAAGAGGAGAAAGAGGAGAAGCAGGTAATTCTGATTGCTGTCCGTTGGTCTCAACCATCTTTCCTCATATTATGCTAGATTCGACAAGCGGAAATGGAACTAAGGAAGGGACAAAATATGATCGAGCATCAAGACGAGATTTTTGCTCGCCCTGCTCGAACTTGGTTTCAGACCGAAAAGGAGAAGGCAAAGGCAGTTGGTAAGTCAAGATTTATAGGTTTCGCATACGGAAGTGTCACGTTATTTTCCCAGCAACGAGCAAAGAACAGCATGAAAATGGAATGTCACTCAATTCAAAAGGAAAATCTAAGGTGATTGAAGAGCCCAAGGTAGGTTTTGTATCCTTTGATGATATCTTTTTTCAACTTTCCCTTCAGCCCAAGAGAGATAAGTTTGCTGGTCTAACTAGGAAGGCGAAGCGACGGAAGTTAGCACTGGAAGTCGACAAGGAACTGGGTCAGACAGCTGCTGTAAATGCTGCTATTCGTTCGGCAAAGAAGGCTGCCCGTCCCGCCAAAATAGGTATTCCAGTCCATTCTACATCCAAGAGAACCAAGGCGAGAAAAGCGACATCGAGAGCTGGTGGAGCGTTTGAGAGAGATTTGTCGTCGAAAACATCAAAAAGTGAAGGGGTGCGCGCCAAGAAGGGGGACGCAATCGGTGGGATGGGAAAACACAAAGGCGGGAAACGGAAGGGCAAATAGTAAAATGATTTGATGTAGTAATGATTCTGTGACTGCAAGTTGCTGGGTTATTATACCACGTGCTCATAAGAAGTTCGAAGCAGGATCGACCTACCTGGACACATTTGGCGCGAGAAAAACGTCGACCTGGATCAAAGGCAATCTTTTGTCAGCCTTCCTTACTGCGTCTTCGACCATCAGAAGTGGTAACATGGAGCACAATGCGTTCGCATCACTGGCGGTTTTGAGGCTCTCGTCTCCGTGCCGTCTACTGCCATCGGCTTGCTGCCCAGACAAGGACCTTGTCGTCCTGGTGTCGCGCCTTGGTGGAAGGGATAGGTTAGCTCTATGGAAAATGCAAGGTACCAAAAAGTGGGACATTGAAGTGGGGTGCGACGAAGATGCCATTGAAAGCGTATCTGCTTTAGCTTGGAGTCCTTGTGGTATGGTTATGCATTACAACTTACGTGCATCATATCTAACATCATATCATTTTCCGCAGGTCAGACGATCGCCGTGTCTCATGGTTTCTCCCGTATCACTCTTCATTCTGTGCAAGATGGACACAGAGAGCGTTCTCTTACTATCCCAATATCATCACCCAATTCTGAGCGACGACATCGGATAACTGGAGCTTGGTGGTTCTCAGGTTGCCGCGATTTACCAAGAAGCACGATTCCAGATATCTTCAAGAGAAATGAAATTCCTGTCTGTGAATTTTTAGGCTATCACTACCTCCTCTTATTATGCCGAAGACAGGGTCTGCTCTCTCCATATTGAAGGTTCTTCCGCTACTCGATCCCCTTCGAGAAGAGGATCACAAGCTTACGTGAGTCATGCGGGGCTCTATAATCTGCACTCATTAACACTTGTTCAGTGCCACCGACATCTTTGCTTTCCAAGGAACGCAGACCAGAGTTGCACTGAAGTCATCCACCCCCGAAGTCATCAACGATTGGCCCTCGTTGCTTCCAGATACATCTCTTGCTTCTCTATGCCCTCCGGTCTTGACTGATGCTCAAGGAAAGACGGCAAAGGAGACGCCAGTGAACCTTTCTGCGGAAGACGAAAACAGTCTACTCGTGATAGGCGATGACAACGGCATGCTACACTGTTTCTTGGATGGCAGCTATTACCTAGGGCCGATTAGTACACTTCCATCGACCGTGCCAACAGCAGTATTCAAGGATCTGAAGCAACCGCTGTTCCTACTTCATCCTCAGCCTCTAGCCTCCGACTTCTTGTCCGCCGCGTTTGCACCTCTGTCGGTGGAGTTGCCGTTGCTCGCCTCCCACAGAATCAGAGATTTTGCCAAGATTTCATCCGCCGCGCGCGAGTTGATGTGGTATATCATGCGGGTCATTGAAGAGCTGCGTGAAGTCTGGTTTGGTTCCGATTCAATGAGTGGAGCACATGAAGTTGGACCCAAATGGATTCAACTATTAGAGACCAGGCTTCGTGACCAATTTGGCCGTTAGTGGTGTTGTCCTCTGATGGATTTTTCCTATTCTAAGTTTCATCAACAGAAAAGGAACCTAGTGCAATACTCGAGCTCACGGGTCTCCTCGTTGCAGGGTTGAGCTCTGAAGGACTTTCAGATTTCTTCTCTGCCAGCGAGCAAATGAGTGAAAGGGTTGATTTTTCCAACGTTTTCGTTGTTGCGAAGCTAATCTTGCATTCAGGCTCTCCAGAAATGGGAATCTACGGTGACTGACGCGCTCACTAAACTGCGTGACTCAACGACGCTGCGACTTCTCCCAGCACTTCAACGGCTACATATCATTTTGGAAGAGGTTCGAGGATGGTCACTTATGTCAAGCACGATTTTCCACAGTTGCACGCCATTTTCACTGACACCTTTCCAGCCCTCAGTCGGTCTTATTTGGATTCAACACCAACGATATCGCTCATTGTTTGATTTCACTGAAGCAAGCCATCTTCCTTGCAAATTTGTTGGCATTTCAAGCAAGAGGGGAGCTGGGCTCATTCAAACACTTCATGAACTTTCTTCGGTATGGTGAGTAGGTTTACCGAGGGAATGGTGTAAGGTCATTAGCCAACTTCCCATGTTAGAAATCCCCTTGGCAAGCAACTCCACCGAGACTCGCTCACCTCCTGAACATGACATCCTTGAAGTCAATCACTATTTAATGTCCGGGTTAAAAACAAGTCAAATCGACCGGTGGTTCACCGGGTCAGCTCCTCGATTTGATCCTGGGGATCTTGGTTTGCCTCGACACAGCAGAGATACCAACAAAGTTCTTGAAGAAGCACTGGAACAAGCCCACGCCGCATTGCAAGATCCTTTCCAAACATCATGGCAGCCTGTAGGTTTTCTCACTTAATTGTAATGTATAGTCTGTGATATGAGTTTGCGTCTGTTTTAGAAAGCCTCCACCGCCGATAAATCACATCTGGACAGGAATCTGTGGGCACTTGTTCATGATTTGGCTACCCGGTGTCAGCGGGTCTTCGCGCATGTTTCGAAGGCTACCAGTCGATCAATCATTGTGTCAGGTAATGGTGGTGCTACGCCATTTCAGGGGGGTGAGGCGAGTTCAACTGATGTAGGCGGTGTTTGCCAATTTGTCCGCGAGAGAGTTGCTCAACGGAATGAGGTGAGTCATGGGTTCCTTTCACTGCATTGAATTCAGCCAATTCGGATCCTTTTAGCCTGGCAACCACCTGCAACATCTTGCGATCTATTTGGCCTCGGAAATGCGGCCCCTTTGTGAGTTTGTTCTCTTGGCTCCACCGCCTTTTTGAAGATTCAATGTGTACAAATTAGTCTGTTTGACCCGGACGCCTTACGGAAAAATTGCCGCTGGGGTTCCGCTGCATATTGATGTCATTATTATGGAGTGTTCTATAGCTGGACATGAAACTGGAGATGCTATTGACATCCATCTATGCAACGCTGAATTTTTCGACGACGAGATCCTCATCATTGTATATAAAGTCAGGGGAACCGACGGTCAGTCGCCTGATTTATTTCCATTTGGTTTCCCATTAAATAAGATCAAAGGTCCGATGTTCGCCGCTACGGTTCACTACAGCGCGCTAGAGTACGAAACAGTTCAATCAGAAGGATACGTAAGCGGGCCCGCCCGAAAAGATATGATGGCCAACGTGCTCCAGAGGTTCAACGAAGGGCATGTAAGTATCGTGCACACCACCATGTTTTTGTCGAGACCTGTGACCGGTGTTTTTACTGACGGCATGATTTAGCTTCCGTCGAAAGTCATCCCGATCAAGAGACGTCGCCAATTAACCGCGTGCAGAGACGGATCAGTATTTCTCGCTGTCAACGGAAGAGTTGGAAGAAGAGTTGTGTGCGTACTGGATGGTGATGGGACAACGATGGAGATACTGGATATGGAAGGAGATGAAGATATGGAAGCTGAGAATGAATCCGAGATGGATTTCAGCGGGGCATAACCGTGACGAGAGGGTGTGTGATTTCGGTCCGTAGGTATGCATTGGCGGCCTCGTTGTCGGCCGAAAATACCGGATGACTATGTCCTTGATGTGGCCTTTTAGGGTAGATGTTTCTCCATTTAGTGTATTTGATCGCGGTCACTGCGGTGAGTTGGAGTTGGAAGAGTGGAGAAGAGATCGAGGGTGAAATGAATGAAGGAGTGTTGTATCGGTAAGAGCACTGAGATTCGAAGGACTTTTGATTCGTGACCAAAATGCGCCAAAAACATTAGTTCCTGGGAGCGGTGAGGGGTTAGTTTCGGGAATGAATGCAGATCACACAAGGGATCACACTGCCAGCTTGATCGCGAATTAGCCGCCACCACAATCACCTGAAGGTACAACGTCTGCCAGCATCTTCTACTGTTCTGAACCCATTTAAAAACACATTATGATTCCGATAAAGGGCCCACGGACAAGTCTGAAATTGTAAACAGTTTCGCTTAACGTGATCACACCGCGGCCCTCTCCTCGTGTCCTTGATTCGAATTCTTTTTTTTCATGCCATTTTAAACCGTCGTTTCTTCTGTGGATCGTCCCTAAACTCCTCCTTTGCATCCCTTGTCTTGACCGGGTTCGATAGAACCTTTTTTTTCTTTTATCTCTTCAATTGTGTTACTACGCTTGAACTTAGCTTTGAACCTTTGTATTCACATGCCTAATAGAGCCGACGCCGGTCATTCACCACCAGGCGATAAATCCGACTTCAAAGTAGACGTTGACGATCCTGTTGCCCGCATGTCTGATATTGCTCTCCGAAAAAAGAAAAATGCTGATGCTCAAGCCGCTTTCCGTCAGAGGTGAGCTATACGCATTGAACTGCTCCAGGTTATTGACATATTATGTTTTGAGGCGAGCGAACTACATAGCAACTCTAGAAGAGACAGGTTAGCCGTCTTGACCTACCGTAAACCTTCATCGCTCATCCTCGTCGTATCCCCCAGTTACTAGTCTAGAGTCTGTCGTCCTCCAGCTTCAGGATTCCTGTCGCGAAGCGCGGTCTGAAGCCGGGGATCTACGACAAGACAACGCGCGCCTTAAACATGAATTGCGCGAACGCGAGAAGTTCTGGAGGGCCCTTGGGCAGACAAGGAAGAACGGACAAGCTCCTGATTCTGATGACTTGCCTCCGCTCCCATCTTCTTTTGCTCCTCACCCCCAAGCAACCAACATGAGCAGTCGTACCCCCTCGTCGCACGGCCATTACAGTGATGATGGCATAGGATATCAGACGAGCGACGAGACCTCTAATTCGCTGTGCAACGGCTCATATACCAGCGGGCCCAGTCACTCATATCCAAACCAGTCTCCTTATACTGGCGTAGAAACCGAGCAGATGCCATCCGCTGGATCCAGTCATCAGATGACCACCCGAGCGGCAAGATTTAGTCCTTACCCGTATCCGATGCAACCCATCAGCCGTGATGGTCCATGGACTCAAAATGTGGCACAGACGGCGTCTGTCGGTGGTCAGTCGATGCTTTCACTACCAATCTTATCATGACCTCTGATGGGAGCTTACAGGATCACCTACCTTAACGTCCCCCGATATATATGTGAACCGCCCTTATGAAGAGCAGAAGACTCAGCTCAATCATTTAGAAACAACCCCATACATCTTTCCCAGTAGCCGCTCCATCTCTCCTACTTCGTCCACCCCCCCGTCCTCATCTAGCACGTCTTTGACGTCTCCATTCCAGTTCACGTTTCCTGATGGCTCGATCGCGCAAGGTCGCGCAGAATTTGGGCATGCCAATGCCCATGGGACTGATTTAACTTTACACGGTGGGACGGCAGATATTTCCCATCCGAACGCTGCAAGCGATGGTGTGCGTTACAGACTTGGAGCCCGTCGCGCGAATTCTGGTCCAGAGCGTTCACTAATGCACCCTATGACTCATTTCTCTGGAAGCGAGAATGGCTCTCAACATGAGCGTGGGAGTAGTGAAGGTGAAGCGGGCTCCTATTCGCAAATGCCGAAGCTTCGTTCTCGTAGAGCACGTTCTCCAGAGTCGAGGTCACCTTCCCCCGGTGTACCTCCGATCTCGGGTACTCTAGCGGTTATCAAAGCTCAAGCCTTTGGCGCTCTCCGTCGGACTCGGACCAGGACCAAAAAATCCTCCGAGGGGGCGGCCAAGGTTGCAATGGAAGTTCTCGAGGCCAGAGGCATCGGGATGGGCGTAGTGGCTGGCCCGAAGCGCCCCCGTCTCCATCACGACGATTCCGACATGCATATTTGATGCAGGCATAATTCCGCAACAACTACCAGTTCACTCATTTGATCCTTAGGGATTGTATCATTTTCTCGTCACCGTAACCACGATTATTTGTACAGCATTTTTTTAAGATTTCAGTCACCTACTGTATTCCGCTTACTCTCTTAAACGTCTGCTGCATAGTGTTACATGTAATATGATACCTTCATTGCACGATACATTCATCATTAAAACTTTATCTGATGGGGTTGCGACCGCATCCTGCCGCGAGGCACAATATCATTCCCTCTTGCTAATACCATCCTTATGCCCGTCTGGATCCACTGGTCTGGCACGTGGCATGCACCCGCGAGAAGCCAGACGCGGAAGTCATTCGTGGAGGCACTGCTACCCGGTGCAATACAAAGATAAATGGAACGACCACGTTTTCTAACAGTATTCGTATCAATTAAGTCTCGGAACTGCGACATCCCAGGGTCCTCTTATCTCACTGCGGAAAGACGTGTCAACAAGTAGGCAACAAAGAAGGTGGGGAGGTGACTTTCTTTTTATATTTTTGTGCCCAGACTAATACTCCCGGAGCAACGAACGTCACCGCAATCAAAATGCCTACATATATGGAGGCTGCAGAGGGGGAAAAAGGTACTGTTAGAACGACCGATAAGACGCACAGGGTTAGTGTGAAGAGAATCTGCACGACTTGTGGAGCGACCTGTGATCAAAACTAAACAATCAGATACCATATAAGAACTGCAGCCCTACCTGAAGACGGTGGCGCATAATCGGGAAAAGGGCGAATAATTGCACAGCGAATAAGACCAGAGAAAAGACGGCCAAATCGTCAGGTAGTCGCGAGGCCAAGACAACCGATGATGAGATCGCGGCGTTCATGGACAGGACAGATGTCAATCTACCACAGGAGATGAGAATTTGACAACGAGGGGGCAACATAATACTATCCCACCTTTCCTGTGAATGCGGGACTGGTTTTAGGGTGCTATAATCGGCGAGCAATGCGTTAAGAAAGAAGAGACATGCTGAAAGCGCCCAGATGGAGTCCGAGGACGTTGCTGCGGTCAAAGTTCGCAAGACAGGTGATAATCCCATCAAAGCTAGGAAAACAAGCAGGGACGATTTGAACGTTTTCGAGCCTGATTGATGCAACCAATCAGCGAAGAGTCCAGGGACGGGTATGCAGGATGGCTGACGGCTTGGCATACCGTGAACGGTGTTAGAATAACTGAGGATCTCACACAAAGCATATCCTCCAAAGAAGCTGATAATTGAGACCCATAGTAATACACGGGCGTCAAGCCAGCGTTCCTTCAACCTCACAAAAACTGCGAGGAATGTGAAGATTGTCGCTAAGTGCTGTGTGATCGCACAGCATAGCAGGACTAGCGGCCAATAAGTATAAGGCTTGAAGTTGGCTTTGGGGAATATTAAGCACCCGGGTTACAGAGATAAATTATGACTACCAACGGTTCCGCCTCAATGAAGATAGGAAAGAGTGAGGGTGAATATAATTGTCAGGGAAAGGCTGATTTTCCCACAAGACTTTTTTCCATCCTGTGGATGACATGCGCATGCGTTGGTGGTTTAATGAACTTGGAAGGACGAGTGGCGATCACAGGGAGAATTTGAAGCCACGTGGCAATCGCAATGTCCGCCAAAAAAACTGGGGGATTCACAACGAATGTATCAAACCCCTCCAGAGAGCAATCATCGAAATCATCATTTACCCATTTGTATCTCGGGCAAGTACATGGTCAACTTAGACAAGACGGCGTCATCTCACTTCCCTCGATCATGGGAAGAGAAGAAATTGTGTTTATGGCACCCCTCTACATATGAAGAACATGAAATGAACGTGTTCGAACATCCCCGCTGCATCACCGGCGGTCCGTTGAATTTGACGAATAGTGAGATAAGAGTGCGACATAAAATATAAGAAGAAACATGCGCATACGGCCTTGACCTTGATGGGATAATATCATCATCAAAGCGGGTCCGAGGTGAATTGAAAAGATGAGAGGTATCGGCGATCATGTATATATGACACAGCACGAGAAAACCTGAAGGTTATAAATGAGAAGTCTGGAGCGCTAGATGACCCGCATGTTACACTGGCGGTGATGCGACATGTACACGCACGCAAGATTTATTCAATCCCACTGTGGAAATAGTAATGAGGAGGGGTAAAGACCTGGTCATAGAGCTGGACATTACCACTAAACGTTCTTCTTCCCTTGCTGCGGGTGCCGATTTCGCCGCTTTGGCAATTTCGACTTGCCCGGCAAGTCGTCCCCGATTTGGATTCGAGGCATTAGTACCTCGTGCTTGCGCCTATGTCAATGCTGCTTGGTAAATCCTGTACATGGATAGCGACTATTCGGACCCGGGGGCTTACCGCTTTCATCCTTCTTTCTGCAGCCTCTGCAGCTGCGGCGCGAGGATCAGGAGGGTATGCTGTGCCATAATTCTGCCCATTTGACTGAGCGGCATTACTAGTGCTTCCGAGGACCTGATGTCCCCCGGAATGTGTCCTGCCCTTGGAACATAATGAACCCATGAAGCAAGTGCACAGATGAGGAGAGTGTATGACGCTACGCAAGTTTGTCTTCTCAAATGCCAAAGAGGTTATTAAAACGTTGCGGTCTGAATCCAAGAAGAGCGAGCAGACTAGCGCCAGAAGGGTGTTGTGACCTCGATCATGCGATCATATCACGCTCTATAAGGACATACAATTCGAAAGCTACATAGGAAGCGTATTCGACATCTCTCTGTAATTACCCCGACCATCGTTATCAGTGGAGCGAGCAGCACGGTCACGAAGGCCATAATCTTCGGGACGCCTACGTGGTAACCATTCCTGTAGATATCGTGACTGAATAAATCCCCCAAATTCCAAAGCAAAGACACCAACCTCCCACCAGCGCCTGCTGGCAGACCATGCTGTACCCGAATCCAAACCGGCCTTGAGCATGCGGTTTTTAATGCTCACGCCAAGTAACAACCCGAGAATGATTAACAGAAATAGGGTGACCACAAGCTGATCCCTAGGGGAATCTCTTTCTGTAGCGATAAATTAATTTTGGTAAACACGCCGCACGGGGAGATTGAGGACACACGGAAGCACCGAGCCTCGACGTCTCCCTCTAGACCGGTCGCAGTGTCTGGATCTGTGTCGCCAAGAGATGCGCCAATGCAAATATTCAGGTTCTGATTCAAGCACCACTGCTTCGTGCATGACAGACAGGGTTTGGACGGGTTGTCGGGCGTGAGAAGGGGTAGGATAGTATAGTTTGAGAAGCAGATACCTGAAGTATGGTTAGATCCAGTATGATGTTGTTGAAGGGAACACTAACATTTGCAGGAGTTTGTCACCTTCGAGTCCCACTTGTTCGTGCTAGCCCCGACTGGCGCCTGCCATAAGGTGAACAATTATGTTATATCAAATAACAAGAAGTCGACGTACGATGTGTAGCACGAGCGTAATAAAAAGAAAGTAGAGCAGGCAAGCATTGAACCGTGCGGGACCATGCACCATGACGAGGGAGTAGAAGCTGGTGAAAGTGACATTTTAGTATGTGGCTGGGAAACACGCTCAAATGGTCGAAACGCGTCGCTTTCACTTCCAAGCACACCAGGACTAACATCTGAGCAGCATCTTCTAACTTTCTGCGGTTAAGGAATGTCAGCAGAGTTCGAGGATGTCCTCACAAATCAACCGGTCGTGATAGACAATGTAATTCTCATTCTTCCAACTACCGCGCGTGGACTCAGCTTAGTTCTGACAGGGCTCCGGAACTATCAAAGCAGGCTTCGCGGGTCAAGATCATCCAAAATGTTTTTTCCCATCATTGTATGTCTCCATAATGCGATGGAGCGCAATGCCATTCATTTGGATTTCTAGTGTTGGCCGACCAAAGCATGTGCGTGTCATGGCTGGTGCTCTTGAAGGCGACGTCTTCATCGGTCGTCGCGCGCAAGAGTTCCGCGGTCTTCTCAAGATCAAATACCCTATGGAACATGGCATTGTAACCGATTGGGATGACATGGAACGAATATGGAGTTGGATATACGCCGAAGAGCTTGGGACGCTCAGCGAAGAGGTATGATCCCTTCATATGTTATAGGTGCACAGACGTTCCGACATATTTTATGAAAGCATCCAGTTCTCTTAACTGAAGCACCGCTCAATCCAAGGAGTAATCGTGATGTCGCCGCTCAGATATTCTTCGACACATTCAATGTTCCAGCTCTCTTTCTGTCGGTGCAGGCCGTTCTCTCGCTGTAAGTTATAGACTTGCATGCATCTTCTGATCCCCTTCGAACTATCTGCAGATATTCTTCAGGGCGGACAACTGGCATTGTACTTGACTCTGGGGATGGCGTCACGCATGCTGTCCCGGTATTTGAGGGTTTCTCCATGCCTCATGCGATTCGAAGAGTGGATGTCGCTGGAAGGTACGATGTCCACCGTCAATTGGAACAAACATCTCATGTGTCCCATACGCAGGGATGTAACTGATCATCTACAGTTGCTGCTAAGAAAATCCGGTCATCACCTACATACAACTGCAGAAAGAGAAGTCGTTCGGATAATCAAAGAAAAATGTTGTTATATCGCGCTAAATCCTTCCAAAGAGGAGAAGGATACAGTGGGTCGGACCGAAGAGTTCCGTCTCCCAGATGGGAACGTAGTTCAGGTGAGTTCCTAGTCATTGCCCAGTCGTGTCAATGTCACCTTTCTTGCAGCTGGGACAAGAGCGGTTTCGTGCTCCCGAAATCTTGTTTAATCCAGAGCTTATCGGACAAGAATACGCAGGAGTTCATCAAGTTGTTGTAGATTCCATCAATCGAGTTGATCTAGATCTGCGGAAAAGTCTCTTTTCAAACGTCGTGCTGAGCGGAGGGAGCACGTTATGTAAAGGTTAGTGAACTTTCATTAGGCTAGTCACTCTCGCATTGATGCTGTCTCTCCGAAGGTTTTGGCGACCGTCTTCTCAACGAAGTTAAGAAGATGGCTTTGAAAGATGTCAAGATCAAGATTTACGCTCCCCCGGAACGCAAATACTCAACATGGATAGGTGGTTCCATTCTCGCAGGCCTTGGGACTTTCAAGAAGGTTGGTCTAATCTTGTCTTATGTGGGCGGTTCTGAGACCTATCCACAGATGTGGGTATCAGCAGAAGAGTATCAAGAAGATCCAGATATCATCCACAAAAAGCTTGGCTTCTGAAGCTCTTGCTCTTTATGTTATATCTCCTCGTGCTAGAACTCTATGCTCGATTATCCTTACCACTGCATGATACCCGCAATAATTGACTGCTCTTGTAATAAGTACATTCTCAGAAGATGAGCGAGAGTCGACGGAAATGCCGCGCATGTGCATATGATTCATGAATGTAGTGTGGTGTGATATATATGCCGTAGGTACACTTCTCGACTGGTTCTCGGGGATAACAAGGTGCAATCGAGCAAAAAAGCGAAAAGAACCAGGGCGCCGAGAGGATAGCGCTTACTTGCCCTTCTTGGCGGGTTCAGCAGCCTTGGATTTCTTGGTACCACGGACCTTCAGAGGGAGCGTGTCAGCATATCATTCAATCATGACCAAAGGAGCTGTCGTACCTTCTTCGCGCGGTTCTTTCTTTCGTTTCGGAGTTTACGGGAAGGTTTGTCTACCTTGGTAGCAAGGCCAGACTAGTTGGATAGAGAATAAGACAACGGTCACGAGAGATCAGCATGAAGCTACCTTGACCAGTCTGTGCTTGGGCTCGAACTTCTTTTGTGATGCCTCATCGTCGTAAATCAGCGCAAATCCGGTGCTGCGTCCACCACCGAATTGTGTCCGGAAACCGAAGCAGACTACGCGCGTCTTGTCTGTCTTGTACATGACAGCCAACTTCTCTGCGAGCTCATCTCTTGGTACGTTCGGTCGCGATGGGTGAATGACATCGAGAACAAACTGGCGGCGAGCCAATAGACGGTTTGTGATGAATTTGCGGGCGCGGAGGGTAACAGGTGCTGCGCTGTCGGCCTAAAAGCATATACACTATAAGTTCTAGTACATCCAAGCCGCATGGACCCATCCATCGTCTTCCGACCGCAGATCTCGTGCAATTTGGACGATTTGACATGGAATGGCAACCTGCAGCATTTAAGTGAAGGCTCTCACCATGATTTTTGTCGTCCTCGACGTTTTACGAGCTTTTCTTCCCGAGTCTTTGACGGGTTGGTGTATGTCCTTGGATAGCGTAATGAGATCAAAGTCCGTTCGGCATGTTCCGGTCACAGCCACCTTTATACCCAAAAGCGGTTGGACTGCCCCTTGAGCTCCACTCGCAGCGGGCACTTTGTGATAAAGTTGTAATGTCGACCAGCTTTGCTTCTTCATTCGCGCCCTATGTGGGTATTCTCTACGTCGTTATTATCTTCGATGTACTCATGCATGGCAGACCCCGCCGCCAGATGACTCTTCTCATCGAGTGGTCCCATCCTCAAGCCCCAAAGCTCGGCCATGGTTGCCTGTTCATTCATCCTCGCGAGGAATAGAAATATCTTATCAATCTGGTGGGGTCCCCACATTCGACAATTCGATGGGCGGCTATGATGTTCAGGAAGACGTCTCGCAAAATCAGTGGGAAACGAGCTCTGGGTTGCGTGTGGACATCCTGTCCTCCTTCGCATATATATTGGGTCCAATCTCAGGTGAGTAGTGCGCGTTTAAGCAGGTATTCTGTCGCGTCACCATTTTCTTCAGCTTTGATATTGCTAGTGCTGGAAACTCATAATGATTATGTCCGATTTCATGGTGATCTTCACTTCTTCCTGATTTATGGTTGAGCTTATTTACAATAGCGTATCAATCTGCCTTGCTAATGGCACCACTACTACTGGTGCGCATATCTGCATCACTGCTTGGTTTCCCTTCGTGGGTACGATCATTTCTCACCATTACGTTCGCACTTTCCGCCCTTTACATGGCGTGAGTAATCCGTACAGCTGATATGAGTCCCAAATTCATGACTTCCAGCGTACGAGCGTATCTTGGGGCTTCTCGCGAAGGTCTTGCTCGTTATTATTTCCCAAAAATTGGGTTAATCGCTGAGAGATGGGTATTTGAAGAATGAGCTGCTTCCATCCAACTTTGCCCCGCGCCCCTTTATAGTTACGGATGCAAGGTCACTTCCAGTCTGGCATCCTTAAGGCCTACTCATTTTTCGTAGGCTATCATATCCTTGTATATTGAATCATCATAGTTCACACTCAATGGCTCAGCTCAATCGTTTTGTTATAGGAGAAGAACAGCAAGGATAGCGACAGTGACGAGATAAGTACAAAACAAATCCGTGCAACGGTACATGCATTCCAAGTAAAGCGCCAACGCGTGGGTTCTAGTCTGTTACAAGATGAGTGGAGTCCAACCTGCGTCATATGCAAAGGCCTGCGACCTGGATGCCCGATCTGCATGTCGCTGTAATAGCCTTGCCGAGAACAACCTGAAGAAGGGGTTGAATCGCGTTGATAGTAGCGACAGACAGGTTCTCCACGGTGTCTAATATGTCGTCTAGAATACATTTGATCTCATACATGACTGCAAAGGAAAATCAACGCTGTTGTGCATGGAGGACATCCGGAGACTTACTTAGACCTAAGATCGGACCAACGACGGGCAACGAGTCGACAAGATCGTACGTTACTGTGAGGACGTCCTTGTTAGCGTTAATAATGTTCTTCAACAAAACCTCCACGTCGTTGGTGCGATCCAGGTTTGCGGTGCCTTTGTCAGCGCCAAGCTCCGCTAGAACAGTAGTGAAGCCTTGGAGGTTCGTGCTAAATCCCAAAAGCGCTGTTGATGCGTTCTGCTGCTGAAACACCGGGCCGGTAGCTGAAGCAGACGTTGCATACGAGGTCAGGTTTTCTATGCGCGATCGATAAGTGACAGTCATGAACAACCACTTATAAAAACATACGATAGTTTGCGGCGTGTTGCAAAGCTTGTTGGTCGTATATTTGCAGGAGTGCAGCCTTGTCACTCGACACATCAGGGCTTCTAGGAGTTCTGGCGGACGTAGGAACTAGTTCACGCGGCGAGTGTGGGATACTCCTGGAGGCTTTGTGTTCCGTGTCTCCCGCTGCTAACGCCCTCGGTGACTTTGTCGTTACTGCGACTGTAGCATGTGAAACCAATATCTGGGTGACCTGTTCGTTCTGACAGAAAGGTTTGTGAGCATGGCACCCGATGAAGACGGCACTGAGATCGGTGTGGCCAGGGAATGTAGTATAAATGGTGTGCTAATGAGCAGGGTGATGACAGCGGCGGGCAAGAAGACAACGAGTGTACGAATGACTGGCATTTGAAGGAACGTAATGAAAAGGAGCGTGAAGAGGGTTGGATATTAAGACAAGCGAGTCGTACTGAAGTTGTAAGATAAGTACTGTGAACGATTAATTGCCCGGAATTACGATGGTTGTGGCAGGATGCAAAGCGTCATTCATCCAGTGAGAGTACTTATACCCCGACCTTCAGTTCACCAAACCTTATCATGCCGCGTCCAAGTCACATGATGAAAATCAAACGTACCACGCTCCAAGCACATACCTAGTCTCCTGTAGACAGACCAAATAGAAGAAACGCAGTCCTTCTTTATTATGATGGTAGCTCCATTATTGGTACCAAATGCACCACAACCTCTACTGTCGCATTGATGAAAAGACCCATCGTAGGCAGGGTTTTCATGATTCATCAAGTACAAAAAAGGAACGGTACTATTTACTCTCTTGGAATGTTCGTGAGTGACAAAAGATATAAAACTGGGTATGTGTAACCTTCACCTAATCAACTCGAAATCAGCCTGTTCTGACAGTTAACACAACGCTGACAAGTTTCTGAGGTCTCAATACTTGCCTAACATATCCACTGGCAAGGCTTTTTGAAGAGCCCTTGCGGCAAAGTAACGCACATCTGCATCCGGATCTGCTTTCTGTTGCTCTAACACGGGGACGATGCTTTGGCGAACAAATTCTCGACCCTCGGCAGTGTTTCCGTAGGTAGTGGCAAGAATCTCTAGAGACTTGGCGACATTGAAGCGGATGTTTGGGATGGGGTCCTCGGCCAACTGCAAGAGCGGCCCGATGATCTCAGCTTGGACAATCGCAAGATTCAAGGAAGGTGCGATAGTCTGCAATTTGAAAATTTCCTCAAATTGCTGCGGCCCGGCAGAGATGAGGACTTACTGTGATCGCCTGCACGGTGGTCATTCTGTAGAGATAATTTGGATGTTGACCCATACCCATGACCTTCGGCACAATCTGCACCTTCGCCCAATCAACGCCAAAGACTTCCGTCAGTTTCTTGAGGTTAATGGTTGCAGATTCGCGTATACTAAAGACTGTATCGCCCAACCAAGACATGCACAAGTTTCCGAGCTGTTCATCGAAGAACGGCTTGCCGAGCTGTGTTGCGAGAAGGGGGATATACTCTATGATAGCTTGTCTGACGCGCCATGATTTATCCTCTGCAAGCTCAATGATAGCAGGGAGGAGATTTTCAGATAACAGTTCGATATCGATGACTGACAGTAAGAGTTTTTAGAGCCACTCGCGTGCAGATAGGCAACGAACTTACCACCGTTCACCGTCTCGAGCTTACTAATGACATTGAGCCGAACTTCAGGGAATTCATCCTTCAACAAATGCAGGAACAGGGGTAGGAGATGCTCGATGGTAGGTTCTCTGCCCAAGAGTGGTCCAAGGCCACTGATATGGTTTGCAAGAGCAGCACGCACATGCTGAGACGCGTCGTGAGAGAGGTCCCGCACACATGGCACGATCCGAGCTAAGATAACTTCCTTCTCGAGCAGTTTTGAGAACCCTGAAAAGCAGACACAGGATGAAACACTATTCTATGGCGAAATTTATCAACATACCTGGGATCTGTCCTGCTGCCGCTGTTCGTACTTCTGCCTCGTTATCTTTCAGGAGTTGCACGTACTGCCCTATCAGCTCCTCCCTGACCAGCTCTGTGCCGACGGCTTCTGCGAGCTAAATGCCAAATGAATTAAAAAATATAGTGGAATCCCGGCATTAAGGGCTCACCTCATTGAAGTGCGTGGCGGCAATGTATCTCACTCGCCAGCTCTTATCAGCGACGCTGTGTCTGATTTGCTTCAACAACTGCTCTTTCACCTCAGGTGGCGTAAGTTGCTTCGCGATAACAATGAGATCTTCTACTGTGAGCAAGCGCACGGAGTCCTGATCATCGGATTGGAGTCTGCGATAGATCGGAAGTCCATCCGACAGGAGGTGCTCCTTCGACAAATTTTTGACAAATGACTGTCCAAGAGCAAATGTCTCAATCGTCGCGAAAGTAGATTTGTGGCGAGATCACGCACCCCGAGCCACTTTGCTGCGGCACGTCTGACCATGGGAGTATCATCTGCCCCAAGAGCGGCAAAGCCCTTTCTGAGATCCTCCTGCACCAGCCACGATACTTTGGCGTAAACTGGAGGGTAGAGGGCAGCGGATGACGTGCGCGAAGTGAAGAATTCGCCCTGTGAGAGCCGCTTTAGAAGTGGAATGTAAAACTCTTCGATTTGCGGAGTAGATAGAACGCCAGCTATTTTGGCGATAGATTCTGCAGCCTAGTGGCAAGTGGTATACGTTGTCAGCGAATGTGCCTGGAATTGGTTCTCGATGTCACACACCATGTCTCGTACCAGTGTCTCCTCTACTGCTGATAAACTCTCCAGGGGACCAAGTAGGAGATGAGCGAATTGCTTGCCCCCAAGGTACTGCTCAAAATTCTTTCCTAGTTCTTCTGCCAAAGCGAGTAGCACCTCATCCTCGTCATCAAGTGAGTCCTGCAGGAATGGAATAAGTTCGCTACGCGCCCGGTCTGGTCCTAAGGCGAGTGCAATGGTGGGTATGCTGTGGATAGCGTTGAGGCGTAGTTGAACATCTTCCGAGCGCAGCTCGTCAATTAGAACGGCAATAGGTGCAATCTAAGACCACGACATGTTACTTTCAGGGCATTCACAAAGGAACATCATGAGACTCACGTTCTCCGTAGTGTATCCTGGTTCCATCGTGGCGCTATAGCAAGAGACATTCAGTCCCTATTGTTGAGAAATCAGGGAGGCCTTCTTACTGTTGACGACTCAGATACGAGCCTATATCTTTGTGTAAGACGAAAGATGATTGGGAAGTGTGATTGATGTCCAGCGATGAAAAGATGAAGCAAGTGATCTGTTCTTTTGATTACAAGGGCATTCTTCTTTAGGTGGAGTCGAAATCAATTACCAAAACATGACTTTAATGTTTAATTCGAAACTACACAACTAGATGGATGGCATGTACTAGCTAACTGCGCACTTTCAGGATGCTCGCGACCTAGTATGATTATGATCTCAGGCTTCGGGTCGTGAGACGCTTGACGGATCGGAACGTGTCCTTTGTTGCTGGGTTCTACGTACAGCATAAATCTACTACATAACAAAGACAACAAACGATATCCGACCTGTCGAGACGAAAACTCTTCGCGAAGAAGAGAGTGGGCAAAAAATTATGCGATAATATCACCAACAGGCCATATGGCTCTAGTTGAAGACGGCAAAACCTGGTGTAAACCAGGATCTGCCTCGCGTTGACGGAAGGACCCGTCAAAAAGTCAAGGTAACCGGGCACTGTGAAACATCATTGAGCGTCAACATGGTAAAAATGAACAGGAACTTACAACCGCAAAACCATAGACAGACCGAATATTCCATATAAAACATGTAGATCACAGTAACAACCAGTTCCGTGAGCAATGGCCTCGCAACAGGAGTAAACTTTAACAGGTTCCGCAGGTACTCGGCAAGACTATTCCCAACGGGCCTCTACTTCGCTGCATGCATGCACACAGAGATCCATATACACCCGAGGTGACCCAGGGCGAAGCGAGATCTGTCTCGAAGCTAGCCACGCCGGATCGATAGCATGTAACAGCATTTGGATATCACGATATGTTTCTCGACGTAGCAATGGTCTGTGAAGCCATGTTTCCATGTCCTCGTCAAATAGTTCGATCGCTCGGGAAACTGGGTCATGCCGCGCAAAGCGCGCAAGCACCGATAGACTCCTTCAAGGTCATCCTCGTATGCTTTGCTAATGACTTGCTCCGCGAACACTCATCATGTGACTTTGTGCAATGAAAGAGATCTAGTGCGTTGTGCCTTGCTCATGCGTATAAGCAGTGGTATGGCTCGGGTATGCAGTGGTCTATGATATGGCTGCGCTTAACAATGCTTTTTTTTTTTTTTTGCAATGTGGGCCAAGGAGGACAATGCCGCACGCGAACGCACAAATGCACCGATAAACCACGCCCGACGAGTCGAAGCCAGGGTCCTCGTATGCACAAGACAATGTCACTTGACCCTTCATATCTTGTTCCATGATAGTATCATCATCGACTTTCGACGAGTGACTGGACGCGCTAGGGCGACCGATGCATCGATAACAAGTATCGAGAGATATTGCCTAGATGCTGAACATACGAGAAGTCAGCGCTCAGGAGCAAAAATAGGGGTTGGCCTGGTCCAGGACGGTGAGCGAAACAGCGAATGCGCATTTGCCTATCTGGATCTCTGCGTCGCTGCGAAATAATCACAGAGAAAGCCGATAAGAGGGCTTGCCCCCCCTCGTACTTTCGACTCGAAGCTGACCATAAACACAATGCGTGGACTGCAAGCTGATCAGGAAAGGGAAAGACGGAACCTGGAGGATCGACAAAGTGAGAAAGTGGGAGATAATCAAAACAAAAGGAGTCAGGAACAGTGGGCTATTATTATGGCAGTCACGAGACCACCTAAGGGCAGGCTTTTATTACTCAGCCAATCGGGCCGGTCGTCCCCTCCCTCCCATGCCCACCCGTAGTGTCACTATGTAAGTACTCCAAAGTTGCCATCTACTTCAAACTTGACCTTCTCCAATATGCCAGTTACACGAATCAATGGGCGAGTTACTTTGACTCATCCCAAAGTATGTGATAAACTAGATCGCGAGTCCAGCACTGATTATCGTGCACAGGGCTCCTCTGTGGAACTACTTCTGTACGGTGCCACAGTCATTTCATGGAAATCCGGAACCACTACCGATCCTCAGCCAATTGAGCGGCTATTCGTCTCATCCAAAGCCGCTCTCGATGGATCAAAACCAGTGCGAGGAGGCATCCCAGTGATATTCCCATGCTTCGGAGCTCCTACTCACCCAGAGCACATGCAACTTGGCCAGCATGGCTTCGCTAGAAGTATGGTGTGGGCATTCGATAGTATCCTCATGAATAATGATGCAGGCGTATCAGTGAGACTCAGTAAGCGTAACTCCCCTGGAATTACTTCGTTGGATATATTTTCTCCCAGCGCTCGAGCCAACCGCGGATATCATAGCAAAATACAACAAACCATTCCATCTTGCTTATGTCGTCACCTTGGCTGAACACCAGCTCAGCACTGATCTGCACGTCAAGAATACGTCGACCTCCACGACTTATCCTCCGGATAATCTCGAATTCCAGGCGTTGTTCCACAACTATATCAAGGCCTCTGCGAACGGCGTCCTCGTTTTTCCATTACAAGACAAGAAATATTATGATAAAACGGAGGTATCCGAGGAGGCCAGGAGCAAACCGAAAGTTGAGTCTAGAGCAGGAGTTGACGTTCGCGAGTTCACCGACTCTGTGTATGAAGATGCAGGGGGGAAATATGAAGTCACATGGCCGGGTGGTGGCGTAGAGATCAAAACTCAGGAGTTAAAGGATGTTGTCGTCTGGAACCCTCAGGAGGTGGCAGGTTCAAAAATGGGGGATATGGAGGATGGTGGATGGTGAGCATTTGCACTGGACCATACAGTTGAAGGCTGACACCCAGTAGGGAGAGATATGTTTGTGTCGAGCCAGGTTATGTCAGGGGATTCGCAAAGATAGAGCCAGGCAAGACATGGATTGGGCAGCAAACTATATCTGTCATTCACCACGAAAGGAGGATTACTTCGTTGTGAACGTACTTGAGAATTGCGTGTTTTAGATGAAATAAATAGATTTTATGGTTGGGACTCGACATATAAATAGGAGAAATGAGTCAGTCGACGGCATCTCCCGCAACTGGCACATATGTCTTCCACGCTTTTGCAACGATTGCCAGTGATTTCATGGAGGAGACTACTCTTCGAGTACTGATCAATCAAATTGATTACACTGTAGCTCCTCCTGGTGCTCTCGATAACGCGTCTCTCTCTCGCGTACCCGTGATCCGCATATACGGAGCGTCATCCACAGGTCAGAAAGCATGTGTGTACGTCCATCAAGTGTATCCTTACTT
Source organism: Rhizopogon roseolus (assembly GCA_930272055.1). Lineage (NCBI taxonomy): Eukaryota > Fungi > Basidiomycota > Agaricomycetes > Boletales > Rhizopogonaceae > Rhizopogon > Rhizopogon roseolus. The sequence continues at coordinate 125,296 of CAKNEV010000004.1, forward strand.
TTTCATTGAGTACGGGGGAGAATTGAGTCCCAGCAATGGTGTGTCACGGTGGTGCCAGCTTCTATGTATATTGTTAATTCCATTCAGTGACCCAGTACATTGCAAAATTATCCCGATCCCTGAACCATGCTATCGCCATCTCAATGAAGCGCAATCCACACTCGCCTAACTCGCAGTTTGTCCGTGCTGTACTGCTCGTCAAAGGCGTTCACTTTTATGGATTCCATTCGTCATATACGCCGTTCTTGAAGATTCTTATCGCAGAGCCATCCTTTGTCAATCGTGCTGTGACTATATTGCAGTCAGGAACTGTCATGCGAACGCGTTTTCGTGTTTACGAAAGCCATTTGAGCTATATCCTCCAGTTCATGTGCGATTTTGGGCTTTATGGATGTGGTTGGATCAATCTCGCAGAGGTCTGGCAGCGAGGGCACGAAGAAAACGACAATGAAATGATGCAGCTATCAACATTCAAGGTATCGCCATACTTTCGGCAATCCCGCATGCCGCTTGAAGTAGACGTCGCTGCTCATCAAATTCTGAACCGCCGTCTACTATCCGCACGTAATATTCACCACAAATTGGAAATACCTGCGCCGCCTTTGCCTTCTGAACCAGTTGTTTTGAGTGTCCGTGAGCTGTGGGATGACGAAAGACGCCGAAGGCTTGCACAAGGTCTCTCTCCAAGTCCTGTACTTCCTCTTGATTCCAGCAAGATGTCGAGAGGCCACGGGGGCGAGTGGGCTGCTGAGGCAAGGTGGTGGGAGGAACTCAGGAAACGCATTGAAGAGGAAGGAGAACGTGAGCCCACTACGACCGATAGAGCGGAACTTTGGGAGAAATGGGTGATGACCACTTTCGAGAGCGTGGAAGCCCTCTGGGAGCCTGAGTGGAGAACTTGGAAGCCACGTCGTGACGAGACCACCCGTCATAATGGACATCCTACTTGTGTTCCGGAGGCAGAGGACAACGAAAATCCTTTTGCACAGGCTACGCAGGATAGGTCTGCGATCGACCAGAAAGGACCACCGCAAAGTACGGATGTTGATGTCGATGAGACGTTGCTTTCCACACAGGAGATGAGCCAGATGATGGACCACGATGACCAAGAGTGGGCGAACTTACAGGAGGGGGACATCATTATAGAGCCCAATGACACTGTTATAGATGCTCAATTAGTTAAAGAAGGACCTCCTCCAGAGTTGCAGACGGACATGCATAATGCTTCTGATGAGACCGAGGGTACAACTAATTGGGACGAAAGGTTCAGTGATTCATTCCCTCCTGGTTCTTACTGATACTTCCCTCAGCGCACTTGACTCCCCCTCGCGAAGTCATTCCCGAGTCAACCCATTCCAACATTTGTGGCATAGTCTGGCAACGTAGGTGAACACTTCTCTTTCGAGAGCTGTTATTGAGATAAGAACAGCCACAAACGAGCGAGGAGTCCTTCTCTATCTTCAGACCTTCCCGAAACTCCTACCAAGTGAGCACAACTGCATTTCTAGAAAGGTCCTTTAATTTATGTATAATCAGGAAGACGAGGTACATGAGTCGTGAGACTGCCTATGCAACTACACCTACAATGTAATTATTGAAGCTATCCATCACCAACCAGTACTAAAAAGTGGTAAACAGGAACACACTACCATCAGTGTTTCCTGCAAAGCAGCGCGGAGCATCCTCTGACTTGTCCGAATCATCCGATAATTGTGATGTCGAAGAAAACCCATTCCATCTTCGAGACGGTCACTTGAATGATACATCAAGAATATCGAAAGGTTCACAGAATTCGGGGACGAGTTACAAGATGGGGCTGTCCATCCCGCGCGCCGACGCGGCTGTAGGGTTTGTTCCGCAATATTTCCCAGATCGCTCAACACTGATAGAAACAAGGGGACTAGGCAGCAACTCCGTCCAGCGGAATGAAAGCAGTTTGCAGCCATCCTTGCCAAGAGCTTCATTTTCAACACAGATATCATTTTCTTCGAGCTCAGCTGCTGCTTTCGCTTTCGCTGCACCACAGCCGTCTTCCTCCGAGCTTCTCAGGACTATTGAGACGTACGGTCTCCCCCGAAGGATGTATCGTAGTCCTTATTACTCCAGACGTGCAGATGCTCCAGAACATCCGAGAGAATACGCGGGTCTCCTGTATCATCTGAAAGGTGGTGATGGGCTAGACACCCTGGAGGAATGGAAATATCATGAAAGTCAGCTTCAGGTGGGGGGAGATGAGCAGCTTTCGAGGGGTGTATATACGTCTTGGGGTTGGGAGTATGCTGCCCTACCTCCGAGCAAGATTCAAGTGAACAGGTGGCTAAAAGAGAACCCTGTCCGATCGATTACGAAGGCCGAGATGCACTCTCAGGTAAGCGGTAAACTGAATATATTATGTCTAACAGTCATTCCCGGGGAAATGTTGTTCAGATCGAGGGCGGTACTCAAACGAATCCCTATGGCGTAAAATCAATGCCACATCCTCGAACTGACTCCAGCAGCAGAGCAGCCCAGCACATGTCCTTATTGTCCCTAGAAGTGTTTGGTGAGCCTCGACTTGACCGGTTGTCATCCGCTCATTTTCGTTGCTAGCCCCCTCACGCGGTAACAAAGTACCTGATGCAAATGTTGATGGGGTCGTCGCAATCTTCTTCGCTCTCGGGGATGACGACATTCATTCAGCATTACACGAACGAGGTATTCTGGCGGTCAAGAACGCACAACTGGATCTTCGTCGGATACGCGGTTTCCCATTAGAGATTGTGGCTGACGAATTGGATCTACTCAATCGTATCGTTGACATAGTCGTTGAGTTTGACCCGGATATCATCGTCGGTTGGGACGTTCAGTCGGCATCCTGGGGCTACCTCAACACTCGGGGAAATTTCTACGGTTCGTGCAACGTCCCTTCATTAGTTTATAGTAGTTGATAGTCATGTAAAGGATTTGACATTGGGGAACTTATATCTCGAGCTCCTAGCAAGGATCCTGGTACAGGAAATGATCCATGGAGCCAGAGGACAACCACCACGTTCAAGGTCACCGGTCGGCATGTATTCAACGTCTGGAGAATCATGCGAGTCGAGCAGACGCTTTCCATGTACTCTTTTGAAAATGTAACTTTCCACTTACTCCGTCGAAGGTATGCCCACCAATCCATTATCTCTATCTACCTACTCATCTACGCAGGGTTCCTCGTTATACCCATGAGGTCCTAACAACTTGGTACAACAGTACAGATCCTGTGCACACTTCCCGTGTTCTCCGTTACTTCCTTGAACGGACGATCATGACCCTGGACATCCTGCAAGAAGCCGAAACGACTACAAAAAACGCGTGAGGCTCTCAATTGAATATACGGCAAGTCCTGCTTGTAATTACGCATTAACAGGGAGTTCGCGCGTGTTTTTGGAGTCGATTTTTACTCCGTGATCAGTCGAGGCTCGCAATTCAAGGTGGAGTCATTCATGTTCCGCATCGCAAAACCGGAGAGCTTCGTTCTCCTGTCCCCAAGTAAACAAGACGTGCGCTCAAAATATGCCACTCGAAACTAGTTGACACTGTTTTCTAGGTTGGAAAACAGAATGCTGCAGAATGTATGCCTCTCATTATGGAACCGCTCTCCGCCTTCTACAATGGACCCCTTGTTGTGCTCGACTTCCAATCGCTATATCCATCAATTATGATTGCATACAATTATTGTTACTCCACGTGCCTCGGCAGAATAATGGATTTCCAAGGTCGTAATAAGTTTGGTGTCACAGATCTCCTAAGGCCGTCCGGACTCTTGGAAAAGTTGCAGGATCATATAACAGGTTAGTCACCCCTTTTCATGGTTTCGCCCTTGCTCTGAGCTCTCCGCTACAGTTGCGCCAAATGGTATTATGTACGTGAAGCCTGAAGTCAGGAAGGGTTTACTTGGTCGCATGCTTACGGAGCTGCTGGATACCCGAGTGATGGTCAAACAGGCAATGAAGGGTTCAAAGAGTGACAAGGTAATACACATGCGGCCAATTCTCTGAATTTAATGACCACCTTCGCACAGGCGCTTAACCGAGTTTTGGACGCACGCCAGCTCGGTCTGAAATACATTGCTAACGTCACCTACGGATATACAAGCGCAACATATTCTGGCCGAATGCCTGCTGTTGAAATTGCAGACAGTATTGTACAAAGTGGGAGAGAAACCTTGGAAAAGGTCAGTGTTCCAGTCATGAAGTTTCATACAAACCTGACGATGGAGTCAGGCTATACAAGTGATTGACAGTACTACTAAATGGGGAGCTAGAGTTGTTTACGGAGACACGGACTCGCTTTTCATATATCTTCAAGGGAAGACAAAGGAACAGGCTTTTCAGATTGGGCATACTATCGCGGACACGATTACAGCGATGAACCCAGCGCCCGTCAAATTGAAATTTGAAAAGGCGCGTGCAACCAAAAGCATGGGTCACGTACTGATGCTTCAACTAGGTATACTTGCCATGTGTGTTGATGGCGAAGAAAAGATATGTTGGATTCAAATTTGAACATCCAGACGAAATTGTCCCCGTATTCGATGCGAAGGGAATTGAAACCGTCCGCCGCGACGGGGTACCTGCTCAGTCAAAAATGACAGAAACATGTTTGAAGTAGGTCTTTAAAGTCTTATGACATGATGGGTCACCTAATTTTATGGCAAGAATTCTATTCCGTACCCAGGACCTTAGCCGAGTGAAAGATTATTGCTATCAGTCATGGACTAAAATCCTTCAAGACAAAGCGTCGATACAAGATTTTATATTTGCAAAGGAAGTTAAAATGGGAACATACTCGTGCGTGCAAGCATATTGGTATCGGCGCTACGTGCTGGAACGATTCTACGTCAGTGAAAAGGCCCCACCTCCGCCTGGTGTAGCTGTTGCTGCTCGAAGGATGATGGAAGACGAAAACGATGAGGTTCAATATGGCGACCGAATTCCATACGTGATCATAAGGGGTGGTCCCCAGACACGTCTTGTGGATAGGGCCGTGTCCCCAGAAGAACTGCTGCAGGATAAGTATGCTTTGAATCGTTGCTTCTATCGTGGAAGGACTACTAAAAACGACACAGACACATGCAATTAGATGCTTCATACTACATATCCCGTGTACTGATCCCACCACTGGAACGTATTTTCAACTTGGTGGGTGCCGACGTTAGAAGTTGGTTTGACGATATGCCGAAGGCTATCCGAGCCATCCATCCAAATCCACTTGCGATGTCTCCCAAAAAGCAGATACTCGCAGCAAACCGATTCAAGATAGATGAGCATTTTCAGAGTTCCCAGTGCCTCGCATGCGGTGGCTCGTCCTCAGATGGTAGGTACTATGTCACAGTCCTTCTTCATGGTTTAACAAGTATACTACAGGAATCTGCGATAATTGTCGAAGGACACCTCAGGAAACCATGCCTACCTTACTTGAACAAATACGAAAGGGAGAGGCTCGACTTGTAGACGCACAGCGGGTGTGTGCATCGTGTACATTGAGCGCAAACGCCGAGCCAATCGAGTGCATCAACATTGACTGCCCATGGTTGTTCGATCGAAAGAAAGCTGAAAGGAAAACGGAGTTTCTCGAAGGATTAGAAGGAATTATGGAAGACCTTGAAATTCTGGAGGACTGACTGTTATATCACGTGTTATCCTGTTTACTTGGGAAAGTTTCTGTTAATATACGCCCCTTGCGGCCTCAGTTGCCTACATATTCTATCCTCTATAAGGTGCTGCTGCTTCTGGCTTACACAGTGCCTACCTAGCTACTCCAATCCTGGAATCTGAATGATCAGTTAGATCATTCGTGGAGACATTCACGTCCTCACTTTCTGTTCCGTTCCCCACCGATGGACATACTCTCTAACGTTGCCGCAGCACACGCCACACATTCTCTCAATGCAAATTTAAATCAAGACATCTCTATACCCTTAGGAATTTTCATCGGACTACTTGCATCCTTCGTTCAAAGTCTTGGTCTTGCGATCCAGCGTCGTAGTCATGTCATCAACTCAGAACTCCCCGAACAAGACCAAAAAGTAGAACACCGCCGACCGTGAGTTGTGTGATAATTTCTATGACTCAGTGCATGCTTACATTCCGTAGATTATGGTTGATAGGTTTCGGTGAGCACACTTAGCCTCTGTCGACGTTCTCTCCACAAACGAACACCACCTTCCAGCTATATTTATGACGTCCAATGTATTCGGGTCCTTAATACAAATAGCGTCCCTTCCAGTAGTCATACTAGCACCTCTCGGCGCCGTTTCTCTCCTTTGGAATGCCCTTTTTGCTCGTCTCCTCCTTCGCCCACGAATGCTCCTGGGAACCGCACTCATCGCCGGCGGTGCTGCACTAATTGCTATCTATGGCATCGTTCCGGAAACCACACGGAGTCTTGATGAATTGATGGCACTTTTCGCGCGTCCTGCCTTTATTGGTTGGTTCTGTGCAGAAGGTTTCGTCTTGCTGGTGTGCCTTCTCGTGGTGCGTGCCAGACGCGCGACATAGTGCTGTTGTATTGTACTAATATGTGTATCCCACAGACACATTATTTTGAATGTTCTTATCGGAGGCAGCTCGACGCCGCTGCCTATTCAGCGTTGCAGGCGAATCATGACTTGCCCTTGTCGCCTTCTTCCACCTCCATGCTCAGTTCTCCTCCAAACTCTCCCTCACCCCTACCTTCTACACCCACACAACCCTCTAATTTAACTTATCTTGCTGAAGAACTAGCCACCGGCTTTCCATCCGAGGTAACACCATTGCTCGATCCGAAGATTGAACCCCTGTCATCTGTTGAATCTAACCTACATAAGTCAACGTCCTTGTCACCGTTACGTACACCACTTCCTGGCCGAACCTTTCTCCTTCTTGCCTTGGCATATGCTGCAGCTTCAGGGACGTTGTCCGGACTTTGTTTAATATTCGCAAAATCTGGCGTTGAACTTCTCGTCATTACCTTTAATGGTGTCAATCAATTCTACAGATGGGAGGCATGGATTCTTGTGGGTGGCCTGATCGTCTTTGCTCTTGGACAACTTTGGTACCTGAACCGCGGTCTGAGGCTTGCCGATCCTGCGTTTGTTTGCCCATGTGTGTCCTATTCCCTTATATTGTCCATATAGTCATTACTAACTGTCAACTTCCCAGCCGCCTTTTGCTTTTACAACGTTTCATCTATTGTCAATGGTTTGGTGTACTTCAACCAGCTCGGGCAGCTTCCAGGGTGGCACCTCGTCCTTGTCATAGTCGGCATGTTCGTTCTTCTTGCTGGAGTTTGGGCAGTCAGCACCCAAGCTAGCGTTGATGAAAGCGACATAGCGGCCGAATTCGACATTGAAGACCAAGCAGTATCTGACAGCCGGTGTGTCACTCCTGAAATAAATCCTCACACACACGGTCTTTCGTATGCAAGTACTGCAGTCCATCACCGTGGGCGGACAGTTTCGTTGACTCCTGGTATCACCGCGCCCCCTATGAACCGCCAGGTGCGGTCGGAGAGCGCCATCCTTCCCGAGAGTTCCTTGTCACTTCACACTTTTCAGCATTCGTCCCCTTCCGCGTCCCACCAGACGGATATATCTCCATTGTCACCAAATACCTCCTTCTCGTCTCGTCGACACCCAACAATTGTTGATCTTTCCGCATCTATGCATAGTATTACTCCATCTCTACATCAACAGCAGTCATCGAGCGTGATGACTCCTGCAGGATTGACAATAGGTCTCTCACCTGTCAGTCCTGGATTTGGGCCCCTCTCTTCACCAAGAAGAACATCCAGGCGCGTTAGCGGACGTGGACATGGCTTTGCAGCTGTTGTGAATGAGACCATGTCGTTGGCTGGTTCTGTGAGTGACCGAAGGCGGACTGTGAGCGTTGGGCAGGAGAGACACCAAGAGGCTCGGGATAGAGAAGAATGGAGCGATCCTGAATTCTTACATGAAGGGATAGAAGCCGACCCTTGTACCACCGGCGGAAATGGCGAAGGATATAGAACGGGAGGGCGATGGAGGTGGCTCAGAGATGTTTTCCTGCGACAAAATCCTAGACCTACATAACTTTCCTGCTACGGGGACTACATATATTATCTATTGTAATCATTCTGCCGTTCCTTTGAGATGCTGCCAGCCGCATTCTAATAGTTTTGACACAAATCACGAATAGTCAGCAACAATAAATGTTGAAGGGCAATTGAACGTAGGTCTTTAATGACTATTGACCCAGTCATACTATCGCTGTCTGTACCTAGACTTGGATCAGCCTCTTAAATATCAATATCTTCCTCCTTCACAACGACGGCTCCCTGCTGACAATATTGATGGTCACGTCGCCTACGTTTGGTCCAATTCACTGAGTACTGCTAATACGTTATCAACTGAAAGAAACTGGATTTATTCGGCTTACCCTTTCTCCAGTCTTCTCCAAATTCAGGCCAAGGCGGTCGAAGTGGGTTTGGTAATGCACAGAGGCCATCGCAAAGAAACATGATTGAGATCTCTTATCCTCTCGGATGTTCCGCCATCGATTCTCCATTAGATAGAAGACTAAGTCTCCCGATAGGCCTCGAACGTTTTCTTCCTTAAGATCTTTCATGTCAATCAGGTAATCGCAATCTGGGACGCGACACCACCAGCGGTTATCGGGCCCTGGTAGATCCGGGACTTGAAACAACTGAGGTGGGATGAGCGCTTGAGGCCCACACGCCTGCGCGTCTAGTACCTCATCCGAAGAATCGGACGCGGTAGCAGATAATCCCTCGGAGAAGTCAGAATGATATGCATGTGCAGCACCAGGGTCTGTTTCATCCGAAGACGACGATGAAGACGACGGGCTGAATACTATACGGCGAGCGCGCAAGTCTCGTTTGGACTTGGCTTTGTCGATTTTACGTCGCACGGTCTCATTCGTCTTTCCAATGACGGGATTCCGCGCCACCATGTTCATCGTATCATCATCGTTGTCGTCTTCACCGCCCTCCTCGTCCTCCTCGTCTTCCACTTCTTCCCTGTCTTCTTCCGACTCCAGGTCTGGGTCATGCTCACGACCAATTGGCCAGCCCCAGACAACATTGTTGCGTCCAGCATGCCATCTTGCTTTTCGGACTGCCTTTCTGAATTTCTCCCATGGCCCGAACGGCAGCAATTTGCGACGCTTTACTTCGTTATCAGTAACGAACCATTCCGACTGAGCAGCAAATAGTCGCAGAACATCGCTCTTGTGGATTCGCCTCGGGTGGCGAGGCAAGCGAGTCGTACCATCGTCAGAATTAACATCGGAGTCGTCCGAGTCGTATATCAGCCGTTCGTGTTCGCTGCAGGGAGGATGGGAAAACCGTTGGATGTACTGGGACACAAACCACTCGGGAGTCCGCTTCTCGAGTGGCGTTTTTCGGGGGTCTTCTTCGACAATCTTTTTCATGAGGGCAAGGAGACGATAGCGCCAGAAGAAGTTTTCAGAACGTTGGAAGGTGGAGATGTCCATTGTTGCAACCTCGTAGCGGCGATCACTAAAAGAAATTAGAGACAGTATCAGTGTTGTACATGAAACTATGCCTACCAATCTTTGGAGGTCCATAACAATCCATGTGGAACTTCTTTGGCTGACGATGACGGATGTTATTGCATCAGATTTGCACCATATGAGCATCAGAACTTACATAGCATGTAGACAGCTGGCATATTCTTGAAACCTTGTATTTTCACTTTGAGCTCGAGGTTCTCGTCATCATCGGTTAGGTCTTTGCTAGTTCGGCCAAGGTATCCTTTGGTGTTGTGAAACAGTTCCTCGAGGGTCACTTCACGTGGAGGACGGTCCCCTATACGTATACAGCGCGTGCGCGCACGTAGATTGAATTCTCCTTCTACTAGTTTCGATGCGAGCGCAGATAGCCAATGGGGGGAAGCTATGCTAAGAATTCCGCGAAATCGATAGACCCGCGTATCTTGCTCCCCGGTGCCTAGAGGTTGCTCTGAGTCATCGAGTCTCGTCAGGAAGACTAAGTATAAGTGTGGTCGAGGTAAAAGAAGAAGCAGACATACCCTATGATCTGGTCATTATATGCTAGTTGGAATGACTTAAGCACGAGCGTCTGTCTTGACTTGGTTTGGCACTGTGGGCTGAGCACCTCTTTGTCGTGATATGGACCGAAAGGTTCTCGCAGTAGTTCCTGAACTATCCTGAGACTTGGTAGGGGCATGCAAATTGCGTTGAGTTTCAGCTAGACGAAATGACGAGGATGCAGGCGCCGCAATGAATTCAGTAGTATGTATAGTTACGTAGTACCGCAGTTTCCCTTTTTATCTTCCCATTAGGTTTGCCTACCTACGTTCACCGAGTCCAAGAGGCCCGACATGGCAGATTTCATCCAAGCTCTTGACCCGGGAAAGCTGATCCTCACCGAGACAGTAAGTAGACGTTCACTTCGCTGGACAAAGCATTCATCCCATCGTGTAGGTGTTGGCCTTCGTAATCAGCCCTTTTACTGCCCCAACATACAATCTACCTATCTTCCTCTTTGGTTCATATGTACAGGAGAGCAACGATGCTGCCCAATCCCTCAATTTGGTACCCATTCTTACTCCCATCCTCCTTCGTTGACCTCAAACAAAGCCAGTTTGCGGGCTTGTTGTCCATGTCAATACTCTATGACATAGTGTGGATGATCAACAACGAACAAGGTGTCTTCCTTAGGTTACTTACCGTCATCCTCTTTCTTCTGAAAGTGAGCAAATTCAACATCATCACAGTTAGTTGAGCTAACCCTTAATCGAGATTCCGACCACTGGCGCCTTCTTGATTGCCATGCGTCAACGTGGCGGACAGTTCCCCAGTCTCGGAACTGATATCCATGGTCCTACGGGTAAGGTTTCCTGTGAAGACATCGTCCCTCAGATCGTTCATCCTGTTGTCAGTCTGGTCTATGCCTGGGGGCTTCACGTCCAGCGGTCGCGAGGGCTACCAGACCGTGGAAGAGGACTCCCCGGGGCCGCGCGCCCCCTCGAAAGCCACCTCTGCACCAGCATCACAACCTGTCAACCAGTCTGGCGCATACCAATCTGTCTGAAATCGCTTTGCTACTGCTTTCATATTATTTGTCGCATGCATACTGTACACATCGACAGCTTCTTCAGCTCGCTGTTGTGCTCCCAGGGATTCCTGACAATGGGACGTTTTGGTGCAGTGGATTATATCACAGGAATACACGTTTGATCTACCTCTTGACTTTGGCTATACGTTAGCCTTTGATGTATGTTCAAAGAAGAAAGAAGACTAGCGATGTACAATGAACGTACATAACATTTCGCAGTGCCTTGGCTGCCAAATCTGAGGACTCGCTAATAATCACTAGGCAGCGAACATTGGGGCTTGGTGCAAGTATCACTACCGTCAAGTGCCGAAGCAAAAAAAAATCGCATGAGTGTTTTTAGATGTATGTATTTCGAGGCCTGATATGAAGTCAGAATCTGTCAGATTGACCAAATATCATGATGGAGACACCAATTTTGATGACTTTAATTTGCTTGTCCGCAACTGTACTTTGGAGATGCTTGTCATGTAGGGTTAGAGTTAAGACTTCGCGACAGTGGCTGTGCAGCGCACGATGTCTCTTGTCTCCACACCGCACAGTGTTTGCGCCATGCTCCAGCAGGCTCGAGCCTGCCGTCTTCAGCTTTTCTTTTCCCCACCCTCCACTCCCTTATCTCTAATCCCTAGCAGCCTATTTTATTATAACCCTTCTGTGACACCCTTTACTACTAGTAGTATCACCTGGGTTCTTTGTTACCGTTACATAGCTACATTGCTGCTACTGTGGCCCGGATGGCGATACCTAGACCTTTAGAGCTTGAGGCTGCGAGGTTGCCCACCCACCTTCGCAGCTCACCTCGGCTCATCTTTTCACAGGTCTTGTCACTATCGGGGTCGGGACTCCTTCGGGGGCTCCGCCCAAATAGCTATCTGCATCTTATCAATGCCAACATCCTCTCATGGCACGCGGCACAATAGCGCCTCGCAAAGTTAAGGTCCAGCCATATGTCTGTTGGATGTGAAGCTCATATTCACAATATGAGCCATATGTATTCACCAAGTCAATCATAGTTTTATACCAGGAGGCTAATATACCATGATGGCTGTGTGAAGATGCAACAAACGAGCACCAAGGTGATGTCAAAATAAAGTTAAGTTAAGGAAGAACACAAGCAAGTCAACCAAAGTTCAACGCTTGGCTATGTTCAGTCTGTTGTAAGTAAGTGGCGAAAAGAGATCGCATGAATACATTATTTGTCACCTAAAATTCCTCGTAACCTTTTTTACTGTAGGAATATCAGTGTATCACCTACGACGGCTATTTGTCTTAGGTGCATGATGCGGCATATAAATGTATTACTGTAAAAAAAAATTTATTTATCTCATAAAGAGAATCACACAAATGTCGAGCAGCTCCATGCCTTCTGAACATACACAACGTAACTTACAATTATGTGATACTAAGTTTGACCGTGCGAAAACCATATGAAGAATCTCCATGAGACGTTGAATATGACGGTGTAGTGCTGAAGAAAATCATACCATTCAGATTTGACGCAGCTACAAGACAAAACTAGAGTCGGCACAGTCGGGCAGACGCTGAGCACCGGAAATAGTTAGCATAACCACAGGGTATTACACTTGACAGGGGCACTAGTAGTACTGCGTGGGTACTCTTGAATGGTACTCTTGAATGGAAGAAAAGACGTGTCAAGGTATATCGTTGAGCGCACGGCCCGCGCCAGTGACGTAAGAACAACCTGCAGCTGTAACGAAGCTATCTGTTAGCTTTGCTGCGTCGCCCAGCCAATGATTGATAAGTATGGAAGAGCCTCAGGCTGGAGGCTCGAGTCATTAAGCGAGTAAGCGAGAAGTCCGTCAAAGATGCTACTATGATCAAGTAATGTACCTGAGCTCGGATATGAAATGAGAACATTGCAGGAGTGAGGTTTTCCTCGAAAAAAAAGTGGCAAAAGGCTGAAGTTCGATTTGGAAGTGTTTTATATAGTTCGTCTGCAACGTTTGTTGGATTGGGTTGGAGTTCCCTGGCACTGTGCATTGTGCAAGACTCTGCAGGTTGAGAGTTGGCCCAACAAATATTGGTTCCTTGACGTCTTGACGACGAGGTAATGGAAATTCCATCAGGAGATCAGGGTCTCGTGACAAGGAAAATGAGCGCGCGGAATGGATCTAAGATCTACGCCGATCGCGTTGTGCTTCTGCGCGTGTTTGACTGCAAATCAGCCCTACGTCGAGCGACCTCCAGTTTACACTTTGCTTGCGCAATACTCGCTGTGCACAACGTTCTGTTGTTCAGTAAGGAAGTTGGAAATAAAGACAGGCACTTGAAGACGAAAAGGAAGAACTTACGAGTGGACTGTCATTCCCCCTGGATTACCCGAGTAACGATGTTTATGTGGAGGCGAAGGCTATCGACCCTCAAACGACATCTTTGAGTTGGACTAACAGCTTCTGAAACTTTGCATCGCGTGTTTTGCATTCCCTTCGTTGTTTTCGACGCTCGTTTCTTTTCTTTTCATTCATTCAATCTTTTTTCATGCTGGTACGCGCCGTGATTGTGTTCTTGTAAAATGTCTTTGCTTCCGCCTCGTAGACCATGTGCCCAGGCCCCCGCCGTAGCCGCGAGTCCGATGGTCCTGACTGTCAGTGAAAAGAAATCCCGACACTCTGAATTTTCCTTTCATCCCTCCAACTCGCGCAAAACTTGGAACACTTCCGTCGCATCTAATACGGCGCAAGGCAACACAATTGTAAACATCTCAAATACGAACAACCATTTCATTAACAAACTTCCTAACATTCCTTCCTCCCCCTCCCCCTCCTCTCCCCTGGACCCCGCTCTCGCCGAGGAGCTTGACTATATCACCGTTTCAGCTCCAGTCGAAACTGAAAGTCAATCTCATTCTCCCCGTCCCCTCGATAAGGCCTCTCGTATTTTAGGAATCGCTCATCGCAAGTCAATGGAGCCCATTCCAGCATCCACCCGCACGTCCGTCGTGTCAACTCGTTCAGTACCTACAACCCCAACTCAACATGCACCAACGCTTCCCCTCACTTCTCTCTACGTCGTCTCGGGGCTCCCGAAGAGTCCTCATACTTGGACTCTCGCTGATCCCGATGCCGTTCTCGGTTTATCTCATTCAGAAGGTGCAGTTGCTCGCTGGTGGAGACCCGAGGTACTCGGCAGCACTGTGAGTCCAGGTGCGGGCGGCGGCAAGAAAAAAAAGAAAGCCGGAAAGGGCGAGAGTGCCGAGATCCTCAAGGGCGCGGGTGCTCTATCGAAACCAGAAGTAGGAAAAATGTTATCAAAAGCGCTCAAGGTAGGTTCTGATCGCATCATTCTTGCGCCTACTAACTCCCATGCCGTGACTTGATAGCTCTCGTTCACACGCGAAGTTGAAATCATCGCGTCAACGCTCCAACCAGCGAGCACAATTCATACTTTTACGTTCGCCCTTCCTGCCCCTTCTACTCCCCTTGCACCTGCCCCTTCTGAAGTCGGTTTGCTTCGAGCCTCTGTCCTAACTGGAACCGATCGATCCTCTGCGGCCCCCACTTTCTCCTTCCCCTACACTGACGACCCATTCCTCAATGCCCGTCCCTCATCAGCATTCCTCGGTCCACCTAGCGTCATCCAACCTCCTCCGGCATCTCCGGCGTCCACCATGTTTGAGAAACAAGCTTCAGGAGGCGGTGGTGCAACAGTTACTTACCACGGTGTCTGTCTCACTGTATGGAGTCATGCCGATGCTGAGAGGAGTGTGGCTATTCGTCGTACTCTTGAAGCAGGCCGTGCGCGCAAGGAGAGTGCACAATCACTCGTAGCTACTCGGTTGAAAGCCTTGCGGTCTGCAAATCCTCCAGGGTCTTCCTCTGGCGATGCGGCCAGGAGAAAACGCAGTTTCAGAGGGCCCTGGTCCGGTACCGATGTTGAGACCGATGGTGAAGGTGCTGAAACTGACGCTGGTGCTATCAGCGAGAGTGACTACGATGTCGCAAGTACCGTTGGCGGTCACGGTCCTGGTGAGAGTACTCTTTTCTTACCTGGCGATACTGTGTTCTGGCTCCCATATGCACTCAGTACGTTTGTCTTTTGCGTGCATGTGCAATGATTTTAACGCGTATATTTCAGCCTTAGTGTCGCGTCACCCGATCTACGATCTCATGCGTGATTATCTAACACTCTCATGGGCACGCTTCTCTAAGGACGTTCAGTCACACACCTTGCAGATCTCCAAAATATTGGCTCATCCTGCGCCACGTGCCGGTGATCTCATCAAGCTTGATGCTTCTTCCACGCCCATCGTCCCCAATGCCTCAACCCACTCCGCGCAAGGAGACGACACAAATCTCGAAGTCATCGCTCGTTTCCCCGGTGGCTTGGACTTTGGCCGTGGTCTCGTAGACATCAATTTCACCATGTGGCCGCTGTTCAAGTGCCTGAATATTGACAATATTCTCACTATATGCGAGGTCTGTCATGCGTGCAGGGTAGCTGTACCTGATCAATACTGAGACATTTCAGATTGCCCTGGCGCCCACGGGTCGCATCCTTTTCTACTCTAGGCATCCCGCCATGCTTGGGGTGCGTGCCTGATGCCTGATGACACTCTTGTGCTGACAGGTTCTGATGTAGACCGCCGTGTGCACGATCAAATACCTTGTTGAGCTGCGTGGCTGGTCTGGGATTGCCCTACCTGCTGTCCACGCCCGTGACGCGAAGATTTACATCGATGACCCCGGCCCATGGATCCTTGGCCTTGCCACTGAAGCAAGGTACAGCGTGCGCCCTAGTCCCGAAGTCTGTGTAGTTGACTTGTAAGTTTCTTCTTTCACTGTCAAGTACCAGAAATACTCAGCATAATCAGAGACATCAACTACCTGAGCTGTCCATCTCCCCCTCCTGGAGTGGTGTCTGCCAAACAGCAACGGGATAAATACAGGCAGCGTCTACTTACTGCATTCGAGCCACACTACCACCCTGATCATAGCGTGCCTTCGTAAGTACTTTTACTCGTATTTTGAATATGGAGGCTGACTATATGCGTTCTATTTCAGCGAATTCAAGGAAGCTTTTCCTGCGGGTCGATTCCGCCCTGTCTGCAAGATTCAGGCGAAACGCGGTGGTGAGACTGCCGCCGTTGCAGACACAATCAAGCCTCCTGAGTGGTGGCACTCCACGCGGATTATCCAAGCGTTTGATAGCGTCCTGCAGGACAAGGTTGGTTATCTTGCGTCCAATTCTTGAATGCATGCTCATGATCTTGGTTTAGTTCAAAAAGCCTTCATTTCTCAAGCGCCTCTCTTCTTTCGGTACAGCTCGCCGCATCCCTCGGCTCACTCCTGCAGAACAACACATTCAGCTTTCCATTCGCAAGCGTGCCACTGCGTTTGTCGATGCTCGTGATGATCTTGAGACAAAAATCGGTCGTCTCTCCCGTCGTCTCAACTTCCTCATGACGGAAGCAGACTTATGGCGAGACAAATTCGTCACCTTCGAGCAGTACGCAGAGCGCTTGAGTGCCGAGGCTGGGCAGCTGCGCAGCAAGATCGGGAAGGAGCAAAGGGAGACGAAGCGCCTGAGTGGTTTAGTCAACCTCACCGCTACCGAAAAGGCGAAGTTGCAGTCACGTAAGGATCAGTTGATACGTACGCAAAGAGATGCTAACAAAATTGCGTAGAGCTGCAAGATACAGAGCGTGCACACAAGGAAGCTCTTGTTGAGCTGGAGCGCATGCGCGAGACCATGGAGAGGATGGAGGAAGAACGTGCGGAAATGGTTGCTGAGGTTGAAGCGCAGATTGAGCGTGCACTTGCGTCCATGGCTGTTGACGTCGAGTCTGACTATGGAGACCTGTCATCCCGTCCGGGCTCCCGGATGTCAGCAGCGAGGTCTACTAGCGGACGGTCGCGGAGATCTAGCGACGGGGTCAAAGATGGTTCACTCACTAATGGATCCAGATTGCGCAACGTCGGGACGGAATCCACACTTGCGGAGCAATACGAAAATGGCGATGAGACTCTTGTGCACGGAAAAACCGATCGTGAGACCGACACGATCGCGGAAGAGGATGAACCATCGTCACCCACAAAGAAGAAGCGCTTCTCTGCAACTCAGGGTGAGCTCGTGCAAGATGGCATGATGGCTGTCGACGAGGGTATCAGCGAGAGGAGCGACAGGATCGCACAAAAGGTGTTGCAGATCCAACAGAAGGTGAGCTTTCTTGCATTGCTTATGGGCGGCGCTGGGGCTAACTGACCTCTCAGCTCGAAACTGCGTTGGCTTCTGAACGGGTCCAAGAATGGAAGAGCAGGTCTGCTGCTGGTCATAGTTCTACAGAGGACGAACGAAGCAATGACTCTGATGTTATTCACGTCCGTGCGCGCCCACTCAAAGGAACGAAGCTGGTGAATAACCCTCCTGGTAAGGCGAAAAAGAGGGACCGTAGCGACACTACATCCTCCACGCGAACTGGTACAATCACCCGTCGTTCAGTAGATACCATATCTTCGGCAACCCCTCGCCGGGGACCTTCTCCACAGGCGGAACAGAAACTCTCTGGGCGTGTGGATTCTCAGATAGAGAGTAGTGCCGATGAGGGTACTGTCTCCGGTCCCACGCAATCCCTCCGTAAGATCGCCTCCGGCGCATCTCTGTCTGCGCTTTCTCCTTTCATAGCGACGAATCCCTCCACTCCCGCCATTGCCCCTGCCGTGGGCCCCGTCACAGATGACTCTGACGCTGATTTTATGAGTGCTTATTCGACGAGTCCTCGGGATAGTTACGTCAGTTTCGATGGACGCCAAACCCCCCATTACCATGACTCTGACGATTCCACTGATTCTACTGGTCGAGGTCATAATTACGTGCAACGTGTTACTTCTCAGCTCACAAGGTCGCCTGTTAGAGAACGAGTTTCCAGCACAGCGACGGCAATTATTCAGACTCGTTCAACTTAGTTTTTAATTCTCGGCGAGGATACAGTCGTGTCGACTGCAATCAACCTAATTTATACCTATGCAACGATACCCGCTTTTGCATCATCATCATATCATCGTTACTCTGGGTTCTGCGTTTGTTTTACCCAACCACGCTCGTTGCTTTCTTGCCTTTGTTACTCTCGAGTCCGCGTCACTTCATTGCATATAATGGTGATCTACTACTACAAAGTACAGATACTAGCAAATACAGTCTTTACAATGAATACATCAGTCTTTGCGCTCTAGTTATGTGTCCATCCTACGGCGATTATTAAAGGCTTTGACTACAGATGCGATTTGGCCAAAGAACCACGCTTGAGATGTTTTGTCTGGTATGAACACGAATTTGTCATGGTCCTTTCCAGACTTATGAGTGAAACGGATGCCAGTGTCTTCCACCGCAATGCCCTGCACCATGGTTAGGGGGAGAT
Source organism: Rhizopogon roseolus (assembly GCA_930272055.1). Classification (NCBI taxonomy): domain Eukaryota; kingdom Fungi; phylum Basidiomycota; class Agaricomycetes; order Boletales; family Rhizopogonaceae; genus Rhizopogon; species Rhizopogon roseolus. The sequence goes on from CAKNEV010000004.1 coordinate 143,768, forward strand.
CCCAATCAAGCCGGAGCTTTTTCGACCAGAACGAAAGAACTCGTGACGAAGTCAGCAATATGACGTTGTCACTACCGGGAGATTCTATCACACACTCACTCAGCTATGCTCTCTAAGATAAATAAGTGCGAACGTACCAATGTGTGCGACGTATGCCTCCTTGCGGAACGAGCCGTTGTCAAGATCCCTCATCCAATACTGACCTAAAGCTTCTCGGACGGAGAATGGCTAGTAGATGAAGGTCAATGAATGAGACGCAATGCTCCAGAAGGCCACTGACCACCAAAATACCATCAGACGGAACATGCCTTGGCTGTAAACATGACAGTGTAAAGGTCTGATCGTGCGGAATATTGTGATCACTCACCAGGCGGACGCGTTCTCGCTCTGGCTTGTCAAATACCGTAGTTGTATTGCGGATTCCTGAGTAGCGGACGATAAGCTAGTCGTGTGCGAGGAAGATGGCACGACAGACCTTCGGACAAGTTAGACGCAAGATCAAAGACACCAACGGCTGGTTTGGTAACAACGCTGCATATGAACGAGGTGAACAGAAGATACGGCGTGGTATGATTGAACCTACCCCACAAGGCCCTTCCCGACGCCCTTGAAGAAGCCAAGAGCTCCTTCTGTCTCAGCGCCTTGTATGGGCTTTGTCTGGGAAGACTCATTAAAGCTCAGACAACAGAGAAGTCGAGCGGAATAGACCTACAACAATACCTTCCATTGCGCTAACTACGCTACTCGCAAGGGCTTCGCCTCCTGCTGCGACTCCATAGCTAGCATCCTGCGTCAGTCGCGCACGCTTACTTAGACAACTTTCTCTCTCACATTGCATGACGCGGGCGATTGCGCCGTTGACTCATTCTGCGTTGAGCCTGATACTCGGAGTCAAATGTTGCTGCAGATAACCCTAGATAATATCATTAGCGACGATCCAATTTGAAGTGCGATAATTCATACCTTTGCCAACACTGCTGGTGAACTTGGTCACACTATCTGACAGGCCAAACACCGTTTTTTTCACAAAACTAGCAGCACCCTGGTAGAGCATCAGTTGAAATACCGTACGCACAAATCAACTCCCATACCTTAGCGATCCCAATCCCCAATTCCCTGTTGCCATGCATAACAACCCCGTTGTATGGAGCATAGAAAATGTCTGACACGCCGGAACTGACATTCGTGAAGAGCCCGACAGGATTCCCAATGAAATCTGCTGAACCGAGGATACGATAAAGCTGACGAAGAATATCTTGACGGTAATGGTAGGTAATCCTAGTTTGCAGTTCAGGCATCGTTAGTCGCATGTCTTTGATGGCCAAGGCATTCAACTCCAGCGGCGCGTCATTGATGTTACCCAAGGTCATCGTCAATGCATTGACGACAACAGCTAAAGGGTTACGAATACTGAGCCTGGAGTGAAATAGTTAGTGCATGTGTAATTTACGAGCCAGAGGCACGATGGGTACTTTTCTTCGCTGCTGACTCTTTCAGTACGCATAAATGAGAGAGAGAGCTGTATAGGTTGAAGTTCCAAGACTTCGAAGTAAACATCCTGTCCAGAAGCTGAAAGCTGAGGTTCTGGGATTTCTTCTGGATGTTGGATTAAAGCACTTGTTCCACGTGTAAGTTCAAAGAAAGAGATGCGAGGTAAATCCGATACTTACTCCTCAGTGTTCTCCTCCCATGTCACACCTTGAATCTGCGTCAGATCGTATATCGCAAACAGGAGATCTTCGTCTGCTTCGATAGTCAGTGCCTGGAGGAGGATGGAGCAATACTTGACGAATAAGACACCGTGATCTGCACTTGCACTGAGTAGGGATCTCGAACGAAGAAGGAAGCCTTCCCAACCTTGATCTTTAAGCCAAATAACTGAACCCTGTATCGTCGGGAGAATTGCAACACCACTGGCTTCCTTAGATATTGGGCTGGGCTGGAGAATGACTGGATACAGTGCATCGTGCAGCTGGTTGTCTATCTGCAGTGAGCCGCAGGACAGGTTCACGGACTGTGCGACAGGGCTATTGCTGTACTCGAACTTCAAATTTTCGATCGATATATAAACGACCTCGATCATTCTGCGATTGACCAAGGATATTCCAATTCCAGCGAACTCCACGTTGAATCCTAGCGTCGGAGAGACGTCCTCCATGACCGCCTCGAAGCCTTCTGAGCTGCTAGCAATAGTATCAGACCGCGACAAGGAGGCGGTACTGCGATGTTTCGGCTTGTAGAGGCTCTGTTCAGGAATGTATGGCGTGATGCGCAGTATCTGTCGGTGTCCATCTGCTCTCACATCCAAGGAAACAGCTCTGATCCTTTGGCGGTCCTAGGCTAACGTTAGCAAGTAATTGAACTTAAGGGGAGTTAGTTACATGAAACTTGAATGGTACGAGAACGCCAATTTCCATGATATCCACAGTACGACGAGAATCATTTATCGTGAGCATTATCTTCTTTTCTCTGACAGCAGGCTGGTCCCATGCGTATGGCATACTGGAGTGAGGCCCCAACTTGTATCGTGGGGTAGAAGGTTTTACCACATCAGCATCTCCACGGCTGGGATCCTACGAAGTTAACGTTCAGAGCGTATTTTTGGTTTCAACGAAGTTGAGAAACCCATACCCATTGAATCATCGAGACAGAGAAATCGCTGTCATTCTCAATTATAAAGGGCCACCCGTCCGCAGCAGACAGCATTATGAATATCGTAGATCCATCAATCTTGACATCGGCCTTCACTATATGTGTGTCGTTGTTTGGGGATCGAACACGAAGGTGAACGGAACCTATGTCTTCAATATTTATGGGTGCAGACCTAAACTATAATCAGGAAAGTACCAAAGATAATGTGGCGTGGATATTACCACAGGGAGTTGAGTCCAGGATATGTAATCGTCAGCAGTTTTTCTTGGCTAACTCGCATGATCTGCAACGGGCAACGTTCACCAGGATTGAGTATCGCACGTCCCCGAGGAGCTGCTCCATGTTCTCGGAAGCATATGGGATCTGGTAGGTTGTTCTTGATGAGAAATCTTGGTGCCAGAGTTATGACCTTGGTGAGTTTGTATTTCCCCAACCCTTCAGTCCACGACAATCCAATGTGATACTCCTCTGTCTTTTGCCTTGAGCATGGTACCACCATCTCCGTTTCCGCAGCAGAAGCCTCCAGACTGAAGACCTGCAGGCCAAAAATTAGATCTAGTAAAACCTGACTCCTCTTCGTGTGACCGTACCTTCGACCAACCAGATTCTCCCACTTTGAACACAAATGCCTGACCGTTGTCGTGGGGGTGTGACAATACTGCGGGATGGTAAGCTCATCGCAATAAAGAGGATATAGGGATACAAACAGAATGGAGTTGGTTTGGAAATGACGTCTAGTGAAGATGATAAGTAAGCTACGATAGATCATTAACTAGATGGTGTTTACCGAGTCTAGTATCAGCGGCAATTTCGAGAGGAGATGTTGTCCGGTGTGAGCGTGCAGCCTTTGCATAAAAAGGCAGTCCTGTCTTATTGATAACGAGGTACGGGCAATATATCTGTACTTTAAAGGCACCACCGGACTCAGGATAGCGTCTGAGAATAAGTGAGTCGCAATCACGAAAAAATAGGGGAATAGGACGAACACATAATTCAACCTTAGGTCAAGTTTGCGATTGCTCTGGTCTCGGAGACTCAAACAAGATTCGATCTCGAAGTCCGAATTCCGATCAGTGTTGATGATGGCAAAATCGCTGGCCTTGAAAACTGGGTTCTACAATGAGTGAATGTACTCAGATGAGTCATGGTACGCACTCGTATCCTGGATTTCAACATTCAACAGGACCAAATGACCCAGCTCCACAGAATGCACGGGCATGACACCACCCTTTCTGAGGTAGCTCTTCCAGTTCTGGTCAGCGTCCTTGTCATATATCCTATATTGGATGTTGTAAGGTAGTAAATTCTCAAGCTCGATTGGCGCGCGGAGTTTGAGTTTAATTTTTGGCGATTTCCTGGGTGGGAGAAGGAGCATCGTCAGGGTCACGTCGCATCGAGGAAGCTATGAAATATTTCACCGCGTTCCGGACCCGTTCGAATCACATTGTGCCCATGCTTGAAATCGGAATGGAGCTTCTTGCTGGTCGTTGTGAGGGCAACTTATTATGAGACTCTTTTTGGCAATAAGGTCTTCAAAGCGTATGGAGGGGCACCATCTATATCCGAAGCCTTCTGCAATTGACTGAGTCAATATATCGCGAGATTTGAACATATGGATACGCACGGTCCGGCTGAAGTCGGATCCTGTTCTGAGTTACTGCCTCTATGGGCAGAGAGTAGTCCTGGCCAGGGGCTGATGACTTATTAGCCATTGAATCGCGAGTGCCTTTAGGTACCAACCTATCTTTTCTAACGAGTAAACTGGATGTCCTGTATGATCCACTAGCATAAGTTCCAGAGGATAGAAGGTCTGATTCTCGACCAGATACGTGGAACGGAGTGTGACGATTTTCACGTTGTCTTGAACCGATACAGCACATAACAGGCGATCAGTATATTTCTCCATTCGAGGGCGAAGAGAGAAAGTAAATTCCCCCTCTCTATCCACGGGTATGCCTCTCAATGCTTCCCATGGCTTGCCGACGAACTGTACGCCAATGTTATGTTGTTCAGAGGTCGAGACATGCTAGAACTCCAAGATGAGCAACATTACATTACAAGCACAGGGATACTTGCCTCACGCATTGTCTTCCAGTCGTCAAACCTCCAGTCCACAGTTTGATCATTCGCAACTTTGACTGCACCTGCATCCTTTGCACTACGACTAGCATCATCATCAGACCATACGAAGAGGGGGGACCCAGTGCGGTTCCTGATACGGTATGGCGCAAAGCTTCCACGTTCCTTCTGTAGCAAAACTTGTCCTTCCTTACCCCACATATTGGCTGAAGTGACAACAAGCTCCGCGAAGGTAGTACTGACGTTGAGGTCTAAGCGGTCTTGAGCTGACACCGATACCTTTAGTTCACTCGAGCGCTGATCTCTGTCAACCTACAGGGATGAATATTGAATACTAATTATTCCTCTTCAAATTCCTGTAGACTCACCGAGAGAGCCAAAGTCCATGGGTCGATTACTGTGTGATTTGCTCAGTACAGAAAGACATGGAAGATAAAGCTACTTACAAGGTTCCCAGTGTGAATTTGTCAAGTTCCAGTAGCTAATTTGAGTCGCAAGAGTAGCAGTGGCACAAAGCTGGTGGTAGAGGTCAAACACAGGGTCGGCACGAAGGTCATTTACGCACATCCGCAGACCAATCCCGAGCTCCGACAATAAATGGCTTGATCTTCAAGTGAAGCATAGGCTGCTCATGCATGTCGCCTATAAGGATGAGCCGGAATCCGTCAAACGATGCCTTTAGCTAAAATAATATGTTAATCATCAAGCCACTGATTCTTCTCTGGATGTACCTGTTCTCTGGATACCAAAACGCGGGCCTGCCCGACAGCTTGTCTGTCGAATCTTGTAGCATTGGAACGAGACGTTTGGCTGGGCCTTTCATGTGCCTGTGTAACCTTCATGCTAGAGTTATTTTGAGATTTTCCATAAAGGTCCACTGCTTTGGTAGCGATGGTGGTGATGAGCATGATGTCTCGGTATGAGGCTCGAAACACAATAGGTTTTACAGCGAGTTCCACGTTCATCATCTGCTCTCTTGTCGAGGACCGACTATCCATAGAGAAGGTCAAATCAACGTCATCCAAGAAGCGTACAGTATCTTCGTCGGCGCCCATGCGGATAAGCGACATCCCTAATTGATTGACAGTCAATGCCAATATCCCCTATGCTGCCATTTTAATAAATTGACGCTACAGATAAGAGAGGACGCACTTGCTGCGACAGCAGAATTTGGTCAATGTATAATCTGATAGCCTGGGAATTTGTGTCCGCATCATTCTCCAGAACACTAACCGAAACGTCGTGCAAATCAAGTCGGAAATCAAGTTGCGACTGCGTTGATTCGCGCTGGGACTCAGTCATGGATGAGCTGTCAATGTCCGCCGGAGTTTCTTGTTGAAACGCGCTCGTGAAGAACTCTAGTAAAGCGATGACGGGCTCGATGGCAAAAATAACATGTGGTGAATCGACGGTCAGAATGGCCACCGATGAGTTTCCAGACGCAGTGTAGAGAACCATAAACTGGTTACGGTCATGATCCGCCGCAGGTATAATTTCACGGAACTTGGACACTCCCGGCCGGGTATTATTGATTGTGAATGACTTCAGTACAACTTGGGCTTCTGCAGCGCCATCGCAAATCGATTTGTAGCGCAGGCTGGAATCATTGAGGGCAAAGCGTGCGATGCCATGGTCTTCAAGTTTTTCTTCGCGAGTCGCCAGACCATCATACAAGTGCAACTTCACTACCTTGACGGAAGCAACCAGATCCAGGGTCGTCCACGCACGGGTTCCGTCAACATCGGAAGCGACACGAAGTTCGGGCTCAAGGTCCACTACCTGATTGCTAGAAGGGGATACAGTGCCGTTTCTGTCATTGCTCGAGGGCAGTGCTGAATTTGCCTGGGCATTCCCCTCTGGTGAAGCAACCAGGATCCTCGGTATAGACTGCGTGAGCTTCATGAGAAGAATGTATTGAGTCTGCGTCAGGTACAGCTTGACGTCAGATATCTTCACTGCAATCTGATGTTTTTTTCGCTGTTAGAAAGGCTATCATAGTAACAAGAATATTACCTGGGTGTCCGGAAGGTCCCTCTCTTGTGATCGATCGATTCCGCTTGTTTGAACCACATCGGCAACGATGTCAATGTCATCAACCATTTTCAGCATCGATGATTCTCCATCGTAAAATATATCGGAAACGAGCTGGATACCGCATAAACTGGCGGTGATTTTGCTAGTGTTACCCTCGTATGAATTATGAGCGCTAATCTCTCCGAGTCGCATGACCAGGACATCCTGCAGACGACTAGGATCTGAGGGGAAAACGATGATCGGTGTCTTCACAGAGATGTCAAATCGCATTTTCTCAATCTCCGAAGCTCTTTGAACTGCAGCATCACGCGCGGCATCATAGAGAACCTTGAGTTTTGCTAGCTTGGTGACAAACAGATAAATGTCGTGCAGAGGCTGCTCCAAGAAGTGGACTTTGAGAGACCCAGCACTCAAAGAAACAGTTGAGTTAACGCCCAAGTTCGAGGTTTCTGCAGGATCGAGAGTCTGGTAACAAAATTCCGCGAAGTTTTTGCCTTCAATCGACAGGATTTGTTTGAATTCTGGCTTCGAAAGTGCCTTCGAGCGATCATCACTCAACGCAAGGCTTCCTAAGCGGCCGGTAATCCTCATCGTGTTCATCCGGAGAAGTAACTGAACATCCGCGGTGGACAAAGAAAGAGTGGCTAGGCTACTGAAGTCGTTGAGGAGCATGACTGAACGTCGTTGTCAGGGTGTTGCCGATGGTTCAGAGCAAAGGACTGACCTTGCACGCTATCAAGTCTGACAGAAATTCTGATTGTTTCCGCGTCGCGCACAGGTGGAGATGATTCTCCTTCATCTGCAACAGTTGTTGCGCTCGGTATTTCGTTCGCAGGCTGCTCTGGCGCTTGGGGAACGAAGGTCGTCATAATGAAATCGTACAGAGACACAACTGGTTCTGGTGCAGCATGGAATATAAATGTGGATAGTTGGACATCGATACTTTGATCAGTGCTTTCATAGACGGTAGCAAACTCGGGTGAATGCTTCTGAACACGTTTGTATGAGATCTTCATGAGATCTTTATTGCCTGGCTCGGTGCTTTCTGAAGACACCAGCTGAATTTGGTCTCTGCCAGCCTCCACGACGTTCATCGCAAGTGACCTAAAGGCGTATTAAGACCCGAACTCAGAAAGATCGTACTACATACCTCAAATTGATGTCCACATTCATATTGAATTTGAGAAGTGAGAACGCAAGTCGAAAGTGCTGGAAGATCACTTCCCCGAGTGGTTTCTCACTGCCGTCGCTACTAGACCTTGAAATAGCACCACGAAGAGTGTCAACCTCAAAATCAAACTCAAAGATGTGCTGCCGGACTTCGGGATGCTGTAAAACGTGTAAAAATACGGGAGATGGAGGATAAATACGAACTACCTCGACTGAGCCATCGCTTGCTTCGAAGAACATGTCATCTCTATGCGTTGATGCATCTTCGCTCTGTGTCCCATCATCGTCCACGTTATATTCCGTGCCAACAGGCCCAAATAGACCAGCTGACAAAGGCAACGCGAGGGTTGTAGTATCGATGTGCGGCTGCAGGGGTTTCTGGTCGTTATCATCATCAAAGTTTGGGATAGCAACATCTATAATACGCATCAAAGCCTTGTACTTGGCGTCGGAGACGTTCACTTGAAGACTTGGCAATTTTCCGGAGATTTTGAATCGAGCGAGATTGAGAGCAGATGGTACAATGGAGTTCTGCACCCGCAGATTGAGGTTAATACGCTCCAGTAAATGAAGCGTGTCACTCTTCTCAGAAGTGAGAGCATCACGACAAGCTTGTAGGTCGTTTCCTAAGACAAACTGAATAATAAGGTTGGTAAGATTAGATTTGCGTTTCATGCATTCTGAGCATGCACTAACCTGAGCTGCCTGGAGCTTGAATGACATTTTATCATACATCAGAGACTCCAGTCTCTTATAGTCATCCTCATTGTACGGCTGATTTCGCTTGGCTTGAATTTCTCGCAGTGCACTTTTATCGGCCAAATCGCTCTCGACGGCTATGTGGCCAGCATCGATAACGAGATGACTGCATTGGTGAGTGGTAACGCTACAAAGTGAAAGTTTAGTCAGGTTTCGATAATTCTGGGTTCTGGAAACGCACTCTTCCGGAATGATGATGATAGGTGCGTTCATATCCAGTTGAAGATCGATGGTTTTATGAGTTTGCAACGCATACTCTAGACCTGCCCGAGTTTCCTTGCGTAGGCCCTCCAGGGTCTGACTAGCTACATTCTATTACGACGGAAGTTATAACAACTTCCGCTGAGTGTGACGGAGAGCACCTACTAATAAAGCTTCGACTGATTCCAACTGGCTCTCTGGTGGACGGAAGAACTTGAAAATGGCTTCAACATACCCCCTATGGTAAATAATTTCCATGTGACGCATGCGGGCTGTAAGAACAGTATCGGCGCGCTCGTCCAGAGGGTTGTTCTCGAATTTTACGAAGAAAAACGGATCTTCCGCTGCCACATGCTTGGCACCTTCTGCTGCAGACGCCTTGACTCGGGCTATCTGTCGATATAGCGTGTTCTTAGTCGTCCCATCAAAGACACTAAATCCTCTCAAGGATACAGATCCCTCAAAATTGTCCGGTCGTTGGATGAATTCTGCACGGAATGAGTCGAATACAGTGGAGATGACCTCGGTGGCTTCGCCCCTGGGATCAACCTTCAGCGCAAATGATCCCTTCTTGAGTTCTGCCACCACACGTGCTTTGAGAGCATCGCGGGGCGCCTCAAACGAATCTACGATGGCCGATTTCTCATCGTAGTCAAGCACATCATAAAGTTGCCTGCGCTGCTCCTCTGTCATTTGACCTCCGAAGGCGGGGTCTTCTGCGGGCTGATCTGTCTGGGACCCCCAGAGCCAGGACACCCAGCCACCAGAACGCTGCTGCTGTTGCTTAGCACGGTCGTCTTCAAGCCTTTTCCTCAATTCCATGTCTTTACGTAGACGGGAACGCGCTATCGACCTGTAAAAACGGATGTCCTCGTATGATAACTTACATTCCAGCGTATTAAGCACTGTGATGTCCTAAAAAGTATTATCTTCACCTCTACCGCATCGAAATATATATATATAACGTACGGGTTCGCGGAGTGTATTCATCACCTTCTTCTCGAATAACTCGACATATTTGTTGCGATCATCTCGACGCTCCGCAAAGTACGCCCAGGTCCATTTACGACGTCGATCACGAACACCATCTAGAATCGCCTGTGCAGCAAAGTGTAGCAGTGCTTTTGGTCGATTCGCCCTTAACTCCTCCACACTTGGACGAAATTTTCTATACTAGAGTAAAGCATAAATCTGATGTTGATAGTCTCCTCATCAAAAATGTTTTTACCTGGCGCTGACGCATGTAGACATGATACATGTCAACCAGAGATATGGCGTCTCGATACTGGTTGTCATCTAAAGCGACACCGATCTCGTCAAAAAACAATTGCACGTCGAAGTGCGGTGTGTTCTTGTCAAGTTTGTGATTCATAATGATCTGACGGATGGTCAAATTTGAGTACATCCATTGGCTAATGGCTAACTCACTCGTCCTTCACCTGATACAGGGCTGAGGATGAATTGATGGGATGACTGCTGATCCTTTTGTGATATCTGATCAGGAAGTTAAATCTGATGGTGCGGCAGAAGGTATCGTACTTACCATGGCAATAAACTTCTCTTTTGCTGCGGACAATGGAAGGCCGGCCATACTTTGCGAGTCTGTATCAAAATATACCGCTAGTGATTCCAATCTAGCCAACTAACCCAGACTCAGTGGCACATCTTCACTTCATCAAGCTGCTCACCTTGTGTATAGCACCAGCTGTGCTTTCTATGAAAGCTGGCTGCCATTCCTCGTTGACTGACACCGCCGTAAAACCCGCCAATGTGATACCCGTGGCGAAAGGATGCTGACATGACGTCAAATGATACATTCTGACACGGAATTGTGCCACGTACACCAGGAACACTCATATTATCTTCGTACCGGATATGAATGTTCTTCACGGTCACCTGCAAGTTATTGATTATTTTAGCCGTTAGAGAGGCCCAGAGACCCTGCGACTGTGGAGAATCTTGAAAAGGGATGGTCATAATACGCCGACAAAATAGCATGGTAACACACCTGAGGAGACTTCCGCTTGACCACGCATGTGCAGAAGTTCTGCATTTTCTAAACGCTCCAGTTTGGCGGCTTGTGCTCGCTGTTTTTCCTCCTCTGGATCGATGGCTGTCTGCGGAGAGGGTACGACGAGCAGATACATATCTTCTATCAATATCTCGACAGGCTGATTGCCGAGATTCATCCAATGGAGGGATAGTGTGAAAGTGCCAAGATGACCTGCAGAGAGATAAGCTCGCGCGAGGCAATTGATGATGTAGGAGCACCTTCGAGGACATCGACTGGCAGCCTGAATTTATCCAAGGCACCTTTCTTTAGACGCAAGTTGCGCAACGTCAGTTGACCTGGAGTTGGGTCAATTTCGATTCATGCACAGGCGACCATAAGTTACCTTGCCCAATGCCATAGTTCACCTGGTTCATATCCAGATTCTCCACATATGGTGCAAGTATCCTGTTGAATAGCTAAACGATAGGTGATTACTTTGGTATATGGGAGCCGACACGTTTCTATGTAATGACGCACCACATTGAGGACCTCTTTTCCTGGGTCCAACCACCACATTGTGGAGGATGGTATCAATTTATCCAGATATCAGAATTAGGGTACAGTGTACACTAGAAAACTGAGAAATTAGAGTGTTGATTGTTAGTGACAGGTCGGTCGGACAAGGGTAAGCGAGGAGAGATGATTTCACCGCAGCCAACCAGCGGAGACAGAGCACATAGTGTTACTAAATTGAGTAATATTACATCACCAATCAAAAATGAAACACCGGCCGGGGTGCGGAAGCAGTTATCGGAGGGCTTGCCGGAGTAGTCTCTGGTATAAAATATTCCGCTGCAAACATGCGCTCATAGATAACAAGTTGACCTCGAGGCAGCTGAGGTAGTTGTTCCATTTGTCAAACAACTGGTTGCACGGATCTTTCCAGTTATCTTCTCACATTTGTTGGTCAGATATGGTTGGACCCGTTCAATCCCGCTCGAGTCCGAGTCCGGGTGTATCCGCGTGACTTATGCTACCCCGTAGCAAAAAGGTATTTGAGGGTCGTGTGAGTGCTAAAGAGTACTAATCTTCCTTCTTTTCAACGTTTTCTCCAGAAAAATATACGAACATCATGGTCTCTGTCATTCCAAGATCCTTCTCTATGCCATCCCCGAGTGCCAAGCAGGAGCTACAATTGAACGAGGTCAGTATTTGCTGGTTACAAGGTCCTCTTCAAGCACTGATAAATCTTTATCCTCAAGTTGGGCAGTCTCGCCGATGCTGTGGAGCCTTTTGCAAGGTATTCGTTGATATCCCTCCATCTTGGTCTCATACAAATTATCATATGACCGTGATTAGGCTTGTCAGCCAAACTGGCCGGTCCGTGCGCCTACACTGCTCTATCCCCATGTGGTCCTCTCCCTCTGATACATGTGGGCTGGTCTTGGTTACGGGAGGATCGGGATCATATAACTGACTCGAAACTCAGGCCTTGATTTACACGACCTTCATGACTTACGCTCACGAATCCTTCTCTTCATTCATGATCTCTTGGAGTCTTTGCGGGCTGCGGGGGTTCGTCACGATGCCACTTTTAATCTCGTTTCTCTAACAAGTTTATCAGATTCCTGCTTCTTATCGACTAGCGCCCTCCAATTCCTCGCTTTGTTTCATTTGCGCCTTGCCCACTGAGCTTAGTGCTCCGAAGGTAAGGTCAGCTGCAGTCGAAATTCTGCAAAATGCGAAAATAAACGCGAGGCATGTATCATACATCTTAACTTTGATAGTCGTGTCTCACCGTTATGCAGGGAAAAGGTTCTATTGGCTGACCTGGAGTGTGGCCCCGCATTGATCATTTCCTAATTTCTTCTCTGGGACATTCGCACGCGATGCCAGCATCCTATCATATATCTACACCGTTGCATTGCTATCTGTACTGTTAAATATCATGTTTTGTATTCATGTTCAAGGTTGAATCTGGGTGTCGTATGTAATCAATCAGTACTGGGCGTCGTTTCGAACGAATCGTTATTATCTAGTTTAGATCCGTAATAATAGAAATCTGGCATACATAGGACCCCTGTCGGAATGTGATTTCGTTTTAAGGACGTGACACGTCACACATCCGCCGTAAGCTCTTAACCTTTCGCGTCGAATTTTTCAACTTTGGTCTTCAACTAGTTCTACGTCTGCAACGTTTGTTCTGCTATGCCTATCCTCGCTGATTTTCTCCTCTCCGTCATTCCAACGGACTCTATACCCAAGTATCTTAAGTCGTATATTCCAGGCGATACGCCTTTGTCAACATGGCCCGTCGTCACCACCGCCCTTGCATCGTACCTCGCTATAATATTTGGCATTCGAGAAATTATGAAGGACAGATCTCCACAGCAGCTCAATACTCTCTTTCGCATACACAATGCTTTCCTCAGCGTTGGAAGCTTCGTCCTTCTCGTATTGATGATGGAAGAAGTTGGCTCGATATGGCTCACATCTACAACCTATGGCACGATGTGCGATGCATCCTCGTGGACAGAGGTACGATAGCATACGTTTATCCCCATCTTTTTGGAACTCATTCACCAATTTAGAGATTGGAATTTTACTACATGATCAATTACTATTTCAAGTATATCGAACTTCTCGACACGGTCTTCCTAGCTCTCAAGAAGAAACCTCTGGGTATGCGCTGCCATATGGTCCGTGGTGCCTCACCCACTGACAGACCATAAATTAGCTTTCCTTCATGTATTCCATCACTCTGCCACAGCTTTGTTATGCTTTGTGCAACTTAATGGCAAAACGAGTGTGGTATGTTCAGGATAATATCTCTGCCGCAACCAAGCTTGACCTCCAATGCCAGTCATGGGTTGTGATCTCTCTAAACCTGGCAGTTCACGTCATCATGTGTAAGATTTTTTCCAACTGGAATGTCCCTTGTGCTTATGAAGTCATGAAGATTATTACTACTTCGCTACTGCCGGTGGTGCCAAAATATGGGTATGCGTGTGCTTTACAATGTCTGAACAACGTTTCACTAAGACATTCCCGCACCTAGTGGAAGAAGTACCTTACGTCCATGCAGATCATTCAGTTCATCGTCGACCTCTTCATTGTCTACTTCGGCAGTAAGTTTCTTGACCTGTGATCAGATATCAATTTAATCCAGGCTGCAGCCTACCAACATTATGCGGCCACCCATTATAATCACCTTCCCCATTGGTCGAACTGTGCTGGTACTGAAACTGCTGCTCTGTTTGGATGTGGTCTTCTCACAAGCTACCTTGGCTTGTTCATCAACTTTTACGTCCAAACGTACAAGAAACCATCCAAAGGCAAAAGGTCCGGAGCGAATGGTGCCGCCAACGGTCACGCGCATAATGGAAATGGGTGCGAAACCCCCCTTCCTTTAGCATATTAGACTTGATACTCAGATTCATTGCAGCAACAAAATGGACTGAACGGCCTCCGAGACGATTGGGTTGACAGGCCCTATGACCAGCGATTATCTATAATTATCAGCACCACGCAGAACATTAATATATAGAATGCGCCAACCAGTTCACCCACGGTTCAGCTGTCCAATCTTTTCACTAGCCTGTCGTTCTTGTCTATTTTGCTGTCCCACGTTCGCCCTTTGCATTCGTAGACGGATTATATCTATTGCATATTGTTTCGTTCTGGAACTTGGTTTGGTTACTGGTTTGCATGCTGTGGAGGCATGCCCATGGAGCTGTTTTAATCACGGAGGACGTTTCACGAATAAGAGATGCCGTAGTAATATCCCAAGGAAATCCCACTGGTCTGCATATCCCTTCTCCATAAGTCTGCCCTGAGTTTGGTCTATGTACCGCAGCTTAACCCGGCTGCCGGTGCTGCGATGGGACCTTCGATGTGAACTTGAAGTCTTGCGATACCAGTTTCCTGAGAACCATAACGCGCGCTCAGGACATCTCTATCTAGTACACACGAATATCTCGTTTCTTTCCTCCTATCACCATCGCATTTTGGCATTTCACAACGACGACTGTGTCTTTACATGGTAAACCAAACGAGAAATTAGAGCTCAGCGATTCAACCTTGTATGATTCAAGACCAACGACCAGCACATCCTTACAAGTGAACCCGGCCTTCTTGGAACCCTGCCCGATGTCTGCAATATCCGACCCAAAACAGTCTGCAGCTTCCAGCGTCCCTCGAGAGTTCTTAGTTTCTGTAGAACTCTATCTCCCCATTGTGGCGAATTTCGGGCTTCGGAAGGTCAGTCTCGTATGCTTGTTTCACCTGGTGCGTCTAACTGCTCACAGCCAGTAGTTCCTCGTCGTGGAACCGGCACTGGCAAGGTGGAGGAAAGTCCCAAGTTACTCAAAGGTGAGCATACATAGTATGTTCTGCGACATGATTGTTCATGTTTCTCCAGAGAAATCTAGTTGGATATCGTTAGGTCGAAGTACCTCAGGTGTTGGGCAATGGCGGCCTGCAACCTGTAGGCTGATAGACGAGGATGACAACTGTTTGCTTCATATCTACGTCGACGTGAGTCTAGCAAGGATAGACGTCTTTACAATTTTCTGAATGACCGCCGCAGGAGACTATGCTCTATCAGACCATTTATATACATATGCTGAACCACACCGACATCCGACACACTGACCCCTCCGTGTTTCTACGCAAGAACTGTATAGGGATTGTATCCGCTGGGCAAGTTTATCCTTATCGTGTTTACGGCACTACTAATTAGACTGCTACCAAAGTGGGCAGCGGTGGACATCCTCGATGAACACAGAGCCTATTTACCTCCAATTTGAAGACTCCGATACATGCAATGCCTGGCTGGTTTTGTTACGATCATACTCTAAACCGGAGATATATGGCCAAACCTTCGTCTCTCGGGATGGCGGGCTCTATCGCATGTGGCGGCAGGTCGAGCTATCCATTGTGCAAGGACGCAACTTGGGGAATCACTTCAAAGCCCATCTAGATGCGAATGCTAGCTCGGCTACAGTTAGCGAGGTCGACCTACGGGAGGCAGACCCCGTCGATTTGGACGCGTTTTGTGAAATCCATCTCAACGATAATATATGCGCTCGCACGACAGTCAAGAAGGGGATCGGCTCTCCCGATTGGCATGAAAGTTTCTTATTTTCGGACTTGCCTCCCTTTGAGACCCTGGAGGTTACAGTATGGAGAGAGAAGAGGCTTTCGAAACCCACGTTACTTGGGTCGGTCCGCATTGCACTAACAAACTTCCGGCGGAGTGAAGAGGTGGAAGGATGGTTTCCGGTCATACAAGCCGGCGGGGTCAGCAACAGCATTCAAGTCGGGGAAATACGAATGAAACTGACAGTGAATGAGTGAGTGTTTAGTACGCCTCCAGGATAAGTACTGACTGAAAGTTGTTCAAGGGAAATAATATTACCTCATTCTAGTTACACGGGACTTTTAGCCGTAAGTCGTCTTAAACACCCCCACCTGTTGACATATAATTATATGTCGTTGGCAGATACTCCACAACAGGAATGTCTTAGAGTGGATGAGCGAATTGCGGACTATTTCTCATCAGTTGATGAGCATTGCGATTGCCAAGAATGTTCTTGTGGAAGACGTCAAAGAGTATGCCGATCGTGAAGTTGACGGTACACCTAGCTGTCAGTGATTTATCTACCACTGCGACTTACCTCTCTAATTGTTTTCGCAGCTCACAATACCGTTTTTCGAGGGAATAATACTTTTACGAAGACGATGGATCTCGCAATGGCATTTTATGGCAAAGCCTTCCTTGAGTCTAGCATAGGAAGTACTATTAGGCGAATTTGCTCGGAAAAAATCGCTATCGAAGTCGATCCGTTGAGGAGCGGCAAAGGTGTAAAAGAGGCCGAACGTGGTGTGGATCAATTAATACATTGGAGCCAAGAGGTCTGGAACCAGATATATGCTGTAAGGGATCAGTGTCCGCAGTGAGTCCGTCATTTTCTTATTTGACCCTGTCTAAATTGAGCGCAGCGAGTTGCGACGTCTATTCGAACACGTACGAAAGCTTGTTGAGAAACGCTACCACACAAAAGAATCTCAAGAAGCCCATACCCGGGAACTACCCTGGCAAAGCGTTTCTGCCTTTTGCTTCTTAAGGTTTATTGTGCCTGGCATCTTGCATCCTCATCTTTTTGGATTATATCCAGGTATTTCATTTTCTCTTGTTGCTTGCTTGAATCTGATCCACCCCAGGTCTCCCTAGTACTCCCATTCAACGAAGTCTTACACTTATAGCAAAGGTCATACAAAGTCTTGCGAACCTCAACCCTGTGAGATACATCGCTTCCTAACTTGTGACATCGCTCATCGCCTCCCGAGCAGAATGTACAGAAGGAGGAGTTTATGCGTGGGGTTAAGGACTTCCTCAACCGGAATCTACCTGCAATGGTAGATTACATCCTGACCGTATCAACCCCTGTCCCAGATTCATTTAGTCCACACTCTGGTCACCCAGCTCACAGCCTCCAACGGTACAATATCGTCAGTTCATTGCACGAGAGAGGCAGCACGATGCCTTTCCTGGAAAGAGAGTCGATTCCACTGCTACCACATGTGCTCGATATTCCAAGGCATCTAGCTTGCATCACGTCCTCGGTCATCCGAGGTGCACGATCCTCTGACCCGAAAGAAAAATCCACTCATGGAGACAATCAGCATTTGTTGGATCTTTGTGCCCAATGCTTTTCCCTGGAAGAACAGAGTCTTGCTCGTGTCACCCAATTAGCTCGCGTGGAATCACCTCACACTGCCTTCAAGCGGGACGTACTTCGGATGCAATCGATCGTCCCTTCCGCCGCCCCGCCATCTCCGGTCTCGCCCTCAAAAAGCGGTGAACCACAGAAGGTTTCAAGGCCGTACACTGCACAGTCGTCGTCAATTTCTTCTGAAACGGCCTGTCAGAATGAGCCACCTGAGGACTCGCTACCTTCAAGCCCCGTTCCCCATGACCTATTTAGCCCCCGCCGAGGCTCTGTTCCTGGTATTTCTCCAACCCCAAAGGCCACGTCATCTCCTGAAGATCGAACTCCACGTCCGCGCTTCTTGCGTCCTAAATCAATATCCGCCGATTCGATATCGACGTTTGTATCCCGGACAGGTGCCGAGGTCTCGCGATCTCTACGTAACCCATCGGATTTTCAAGATGAAGCTAGCAGGAAGAGGAAGAATGTTCTGCATGGTATTCTTACAAAGCGATAGCAGTGACTTTCGTATTTATATTTTGTTATTCTTACAACCTTATTATCTTTCGCGTCCTGTATTAAGAAGTGTACACAATCCAACCTGAATATTCTTAAAGAAGCGTGAAATTGAGCAATGCAAATGTCCACCAATGCGTATGTAAGTCATGAAGAATCCGACCTTAGCACTCTTTCAATCAGTTTAAGCACCTCCGTAGCAACATCCTCAGAAGTGCTGCGAACTGTGAGGCGGCACAACTGGATGCGGTTTATGTGTCAGCTTACAGGTTTTTGTAAGGAGGCCGAAAAGTCTTACCTTTGCCTCGCGATTTGGTTCCAAGCGAAGCAGGCAACCGACTTTGCCATCTATCGACGTATGCAACACTCCAGCTGCCACCAAGTTACTCGGGTTGGGATCAACGTCCTCTAAAATTTCCAAGTGATTTCCTGAAACCACCTGACGGTGTCGCACTAGATCAAGTTGACCAGTGCCATTAAGCGTAATGGGGAAAACGACCTGTGCCTCGCGCGGAGGACCACCGATGACCTTCCAGCGCTCGAAGAAGTCAGCTTGCCCCAGCTTGACACCTTCGATGAACTTCGTAACGCTGATCGGCAGTCGAATCGATATGGATTGATGCGCACCAGCCAAAAAGGATACAGTAAGAATGGGGAAAGAGGTAAATGCCTTTTTACATTCGACGTGCAGGAGTTGTTGGCTTTGTGTACGGGGGGCGATCGTGTTTTGTGGGATTTTGGCAAATGTAGCCGACAAGGCCTCGGTGTCATTGACGTGGACCGTGGAAGTAAACGATGTCAATGGTGCCGAGACTTTATTTCCGAAGTAGATGGCTAGCTGGCCGAGGTGCCCCTGGTATCTTGATTTGATACCAATTTGGATCTGTACATCCTCATAGAGAACACCCTCCGCGCTATAGGTGAGCTTGGTAAACCATCTATCTACACTGGGTCCCATAACGAGTTGGGGGGCGATTATTGAGGAATCCATGCGGGACGAGTCAGGCTGATCACCTGAGCCAGATAAATCCAACCCTGCCAAGGAGTTCGCAACATCTTGTGCATCCGTAGCACCTGCGGCAATCCCACTGGCAGATGATCCTGGCCCTAGTGTCGTTTTTCGCGTAACTGCCTGTCGCTCCAGATTCATTTCCTTTCCTCCATGGATCCAAGTTCGTTTATCCTCCGTATCTCCCAGTTTACGGTTGAGTCTACCAATCAGAGCGCTGACGCGAGGAGGAAATGGCGGCATCTCTTCGCACACGTTCTGCAACACTTCATCGTCATCGGGCCTGGATGCGAGCGCGTAGAATTCACAGGCACGCTGCTGAAGCTCTGCGTCTAGAACATGCCGATAACGTTCGAAGATATTGACGAGCTGGGGCTTAATTTCGGGGAAGACGTTGACCCATTTGATGTACGTAGATAGGAGAAGGGAGCGAGTGGAAGCGACACAGAACTGAGACTTGGAATGAAGGACATGGAATTGTTCGAGAGGACTGTATCCAGCATCATTCGCGATGAGATGGCCGTATTCTCCCAGGATGTATCCTGCGGGACGGTCACCAAACCGAATTCGAACAGGGGTTTTTGTCTTACCTCCAACTTTGACAAGACTTTCATGCGTGGATGGGGACTTGAGGTGCTCGAATACGACTTTCGCAGCATATTCCTGCAGGTCCTCCGTATTTGTAACTATCTGCACGACACGGTACCAAACTTCATCCCCGACATGGTCACCGGCAGCACTTATTAGCTGCAGGATTGTGTCGACATACCACTTGTATGAGTTGGCGTATTTCTCTGTCAAGATAGCAATTTTGAGCACCATCTCCTCCCGCAGAGCATAGTCTGCAACTTTGAGATAACGTAGCAACTCCCCAACAATCAGCTCTGAGTTGTCCGTATCGCACATGCTGTACAGCAAGTCAAGAGCACGCCTTCGGACAGAGATATCCTTATCGCGAAGAGACAGGATAATGGTGCCTTGGTGCTTCTTGAGAGGTTCCAGAGAGTCCGCACGCGCGGCAAGATGAGCCATAGTGTCCAAACCAAGATACCGCACGTTTGTTTCCTTTGATGATATGAACCGAGCTAATAGAACAGCAGAGGTTCCCACAAGTGGCGAACTCGCATCTAGATGGATCGCAAGGCTAATTGCTTCGAAGAGCACGGCGTGTTGCGCGTTGTTATGTTGAACATTCCTTGATGGTTCTGCGCTATTGTTCA
This sequence comes from Rhizopogon roseolus, assembly GCA_930272055.1. NCBI lineage: Eukaryota > Fungi > Basidiomycota > Agaricomycetes > Boletales > Rhizopogonaceae > Rhizopogon > Rhizopogon roseolus. The sequence goes on from CAKNEV010000004.1 coordinate 164,114, forward strand.
TGATCGTTTGCAGCACTTCATGAAGTGCAGATCGTAGAGTCGCATCCTCTAAGAGCAGCGTGTCACTGACGTTGTGGGTCGGTTAAAAATACACATACCCGAGGGAGGGTAATACTGCAGTAATCGGAGTAACTTGACTTGTAGCCATGGCGAAGGAACTTTATAGTATGCGTATGTAGGGGAATACTCGTGCTCAATGACTAACTGGGTTCATTCAGCCACAAAGCATCAGTTTTGATTCCGGACACTTACTCGGTGTAGGCGATCCACGGCTTTCGTATAGCAAACAGCATAGGCATCGAGATGGTCCTGTGCTAGAGCCATGACCAAGCTGGTGACACATATTACGACGCCCTATGAAGTATTTCAACACATAGAACTCCGGTGTAAACGAGAACCTACCAAATCGTTGTCATCCATGATGGATACTAAACGCAACGCCCATTCAGCGGCTGGTATTACAGTGGGGTGTTTGCGATACAATCGTAGTAGTGTCAGAGCAGCTTTCTTTTTCACAAAAGTTGGCGAGATTCTTGAAGAAAGGTTATCGATGCTTGAAACGCGGACAGTCAACGGGATTGCTCACGGAGATATCAAAAGCCTATGCACATCTTCTGATAATGCCTCTGCCATCTCGCTACTGCCCACATTTGCTATAGCATGCAAAGCAAGGCAGTTGCTAACCTCATTATTCTCATCCAAGTCCTTCCGAATAGAGTTTACAACCAGTCGAAGGAAATCCGAGTTCTCGTGCATCAGCAGGGTAACAGCAAGGTAACCCTAATGGATAGGCTGTCAATAGTACACGCAATAGTCTGGTTGATTAACCTCACAATCTGCTTCTCACTGTACTTGGAACTCGATATGAGGTTGACGGCTTCCATGTGCCCCACATCGACTTTGTACCCTAGGATATATGTGAAGATGATCTTCGCGACATATCTACACCATTATTGAAGGTGTGCACGACTCTAACGGTGATGCCACTCACTTCTTCTTCTGATATCCATCCAAATTTCCGTCTGCGGCATAGAATGAGTAGCAAGCTAAGGAAGTAACTAAGATGCATTCGACCTTTGAATTTCTTTCGGATATTCGCCATCTCCTTGTTGATACGCTTCTCCTCCAGTTCTCGCACCCTTGCACCACGAATATCCGCAATGAACTAAGGAGAGCATCAGTTAGGCTTGACGTGACTTCTGGGGGGCGCACCTGCGTGAGTCCACGCATATTGGCCGCCATCTTTGGCGAACGCTCTCGGGAGTGAATGAAACAGCGAGGTAGGGTCTTTCAATAAAATGGAATGGTCACCCGCTTGATATGTGCAGTGGTCCGAGCTGCCTTGGGCGTGCGGCGCATGACACATGGGAAACGCCTTATACCAGGATTTATTACGTTATCGTATCCTCTTTGAATACGCTAATATTGAGCATGAGATTGGGGTGGACACAGCTGACTCTGTAATCAGTTTCATATTATGCGGTGCGAGGATACATTAGTGCCATATAGTGTACAGACAATGCTTAAATGAGGAGGGATAGATCTAGTAACAGGATAAAACCAAGCGCGTGATCAGTATGTATGTCTAAAATCTGCGTGAGCCAGATAGTCGACTAGGTGTATTGGGCCTTGAATTATACGCTGACCCAACACCGAAAGGAGTGGAGTGTCCCGACCTGGGTTCAAAGGGGGGAAGTCGTGCAGAGGAAAATGCGGGAGAAGCCATGGGAGTCGCGCTGCGAGAACTGGACTGGGATTGATATGCGATGCGCTCGTCGCTGTAGCGGTTGAGGATCTGCACTATATCTGTCGTTATGAGATCTAGCTCTGTGATCTCCGTGGGAGAAAGGGTGAGGTCTTTATTGAGTGTGTCTTCATCGTTACAATCAGCCTCGCTCTCCGAAGTTTGGGGAGTTATTGAAGAGTTCCTCTTGCGTCGAGCCATCACGATACCTTCGAATACTCGAAGCATAGAAGACTCCATGAGGGTCTTCAAACGTTGGACGTCATCCAATACATCGACATTCCCAACAATTGGCAACCAGCCATCGCACTCCAGTCCCCGTTCAGTAACTTGAATCTCATAAGCGCCGAAGAGCATATAGGTCATAGGATCCAGGCGGGTCGTGGTGATAAGATATGTTTGAGGGGTGGAACCGACCACCGACAAATTCTGTCGTTTTTCAGCAAAAGCGTAGAGCTGCTTTTCCATGGACTGGTCATTCCCGACGACGTGCTTGCGGTGATTCACGCTGCCTGGGTGAATAAAAGTCGCCTACATATAATTAGACTATGGAGAAATAAACGTCACGTATCAAACTCACCTTGTCTAACTGCGTGCGATATGTCATCTCGCCAGTTCTAACGGCATACTTTGGCTGAGAAGCTATCGCTATCAAAGCAGCTAGGAGAGGAAGAGAATTGCCATTAACGTTCAGGTCAGGGGGAACAGTCAGCTCCCGACTTCGAGGACCAGTTGGTGCGGCATTTCCACCCGCGGAAACATCGATGACTCCTGCTTGGTAAAGAGACTGTAGCAGGTGCCCCCGGATTTTGGTAATCAAAAGTAGTGTTGGCTTGGAGAGGAAGTTATCGCCGCAGAAGCGATTGGCAGACATATACTCTCCCCGACTCTGCATCTCGTACCATGCATTGTAAGCGTTCAATATGGTAAGCGCGTCCGATCTGAAGCCACTGGGTGACCATCTGTTCTTCGCCGCGGCGGCCTGAGCCTTGAGATGCATAGGGGAGACAAACGGATCCCGATTGGTCAGGATGGCAGCGAGAGTCAGAGCCTGATCGAGACACCGGAAAAAGCTTCCATAAAGGACAAGCCTTCCCATCTGAACCTCCACAGGTAGTTGTAATAGGACTCTTCCCAGCGACGTCAGGTTCTTGCCTTGATCCAACGCACCTACCATCTGTAGGCTCTTCATGGCGGCAGCGACACGGTCAGGTTCAGGGGGCTCAATAGCGGCCGCAAGAACTTCTTCGACCTCCATCCCAGGGAAACTGAGAGCTTTGACGTGCATGACCACATTGCTAAGATCGACGCGCTTCATTTCCACAGTCGGATGAGGATGAAGGTTGGCGGCGCGAGCCTTGCTGAGAATGCCGTAATACTCTCCAGATCGGTGTCTACCCGCCCGCCCTGCTCGTTGGTTTAAGTTTGAAGAACCCACCCAAGCTGAGATGAGAGATGACATGTGGCGGTCAGGATCGTATCGCTGCTCCTTGATCTTCCCGGCGTCAACGACATATACAACGTCAGGGATCGTGATGGAGGTCTCGGCGATATTAGTCGCCAAAATAACTCTACGAACACCTTCTGAAGGGGGCTCAAAGATAACTTGCTGTTCGGCCAGGGGAATGGTAGAATGGAGAAGGTGAATGCTGTATTTCGAGGAATCGTTGAAGTTGATATCCATACTTCCACCAAGGAGGATCTTTTGAACCGCAGATATCTCGTCCCACCCAGGCAGGAAAACCAGAACATGTCCTGAGTCAGACTGCTGCAGAACATATGAAATGGTGGCTGCGACCAAAGGACTTGGCAAATCCAACTCATCATCCGCACCGCTCATTGGGCGGGAGTCCCCTGGCAAAGATGCTGCCATTGAACGCTCACAAGATTGCGCATAGGCTGCTTCGCGAGCGATGTATTTAGAGACCAAACCGTCTTGGAACACCCAATTTAGCGCGCGATGATTTTTCAAGGCGGGGATGAAATCATCCATAAAGTGTTTCGTGACAGGAAACGTGCGACCTGGGATCTCGATTACTTTCGCCGGTGCGCCTTGTTCATCAGGGAAGTATTCTTGAAACAACCTGGGATCGATAGTGGCGCTCATAAGGACTACCTTGAGTGGAATATTCCGAGCCTTCCGATCCTCCATGACACGTTTGAGAACAACGAGAAGAAGGTCAGTATCAACGTCCCGCTCGTGGACTTCATCGACGACGATGTGCGTCACCTCGTCCATCCTGGCAGCTGAGAGCCCGCCCTCAGCCATTGCAGACTGGAGTTTCTTGAGCAAGACTCCCGTGGTGCAGAAAGTGACTGAGCCATGCTCTTCTGGCGGTTTCGACTCAAAACGGACACTGTAACCAATTGATCCTTGACCAACAACCTCCCCTCTCTCCTTGGCAACACGGTCAGCCACACTGAGTGCAGCAAGCCGACGGGGTTGAGTGCATATCAAGTTGCATCGAGCACCATCACCCCTGTCGACATAGTCGTCCAGGATGAGCTGTGGTATCTGAGTGGTTTTGCCTGAACCCGTAGCAGCCATACAAATAGTGACGTCGTTCGCCCGGATGTGCGACACGAGCTCTTTTGATCGGGTGTAAATGGGCAACGCTGCTCTTGTGTTACGCATCTTTTCCATCGCGGGATTTGTAAGGTATGTTTTCCTCCGCTGCTTCAGTTCTTCCGACCTTTGAGCCAAAAAGTCTCGAGGGAACCTGCGGGCATATGATGGTCGTGGAGCAGGAGTAGGGACAGTTTGAGATCTCGGAGCATCTGAGCCCATCAAGCGGGACCCAATAGTAGGTCTGTTCCTGTATAAAGTGCTCTTTTTGATATCCCGGCATAGCTCGTGTATCTCATCCTCGAGTTTCGCACTAATCTGGAAGTAAACCTTTGGCGCAAGACCAAGATCCTTTCCAGTTTTGGACGCCTCGACAAAAGTGTTCCATAGGTCGGGATCACATTGGTGCAGATACTGCACAACGTCCAAGTAGCACTGTACTTGGGCCGTTTTCTTCGTTGAGGAGGAGCCCATACCGATCCTCCTGCCGCCCACAGTCATGACAGCTTCCCAAGTCGACTTCGACCGTCCATGACGTTGTTCTTCTAGCTCAATGTCCGGCTTTCCAAATCCGTATCTGCGACAATAGTAGTCCATGAAATTTCGCGCACGCTCATAGTTGACGACTGAGCCGTCGCTCAACTCGACGACTTGTGGAGTAGAAGAACTCGAAGAAGTTGAGGGCTTTGGCTTTTCGAGCTAAGTGTGACCATTAAGATAATTGAGAATGGTTTGAAATTTGCGGCACATACTAGATCTGTATCATGGAGCTGATAGAGTGCTGAGAGTGCTGCAAGCCTCTCTGCGTCTTTCCTGGTTCTGTGATCACCGATACCAAGCACCGGAGGAGTCGTATCGAGGGTAACAGTCACTCTGCATAACAGTATAAGCACAAGTTAAGTATCAAGGAGCCGTTGCAAACCTAGATACCCTCTCAGATGTACCAGCAATAATACCCTCCACTACTTCATAAGTCGGTTGCTTGTCTAGATGATAACTGGCAAAATTGGCAACCGGAGACTTTGGGTTATCTACGAGTCCGGGTTTTATGTCTGGGCGTTGACCAAGGTTTTTCCTGTGCTCTTGCTCGATGAAGGCGGCGTCACGAAGAGGGCCATCCAGAACAGGAAAAGTTTTTTTCAAGGGTTGTTCTTTACCCTTGCCCTTTCCCCGTCCCTTTCCACGCTTCGATGAGTCTTTATGGGACGCAGAACCAGAGATACGCGACGCAAGTGAACCACGACTTTTAGATGAAGACGGCATCTCGAATGCAGGTGATACGTTAGAGACGTGTTGCGGCTCCCTTGATGACGCATACATCGTAGGAGCCACTGAAGGATAGTCACTTGTTAGCTTGGGAGCTTTGGCAGGCCGTCGCTCTGAAGATTGAGGAGGGCTAGGCGACCGGGAATGATTGACATCTGCTGCGTAGTACTTTGGCGCGCTTGCTGTCGCTTGATTGGCATAAGGTCGCTTGAGAGGAGAAGCTGCAATAGGAGAAGAACGCTTGAATGGATCCAATGGCATGAGGCTACGCCTGTATCGAAGAGCAAAAGCAAGGCGCATAAGGATCTAAGAATTTAGAGGACTGCAATAACGAAAAGCGTTCAGTACACCACGCGTCATATGAAACGTACTATAGACACTCACGTCCTCTTCTCCACGCTTGCCTCTTTTTTTTTTCCTCGCCGTACAGTTGAAGATAACGGCGACCTTGACGGTGAAGGAATATAACTTGTCCAGCTCAAGTTGTATTAAAAACACTCGGCACTTGCCGGACCCTCCAACTCTATCCCGGGCCGAGAGTACATACTAGTGACTTACAATGGACGCTCATCCAGACCTCTGAATCTGTACGAGAGTACAACGTACTACTAGTGACTTGCGATGGGCGCCGTTCAACTTTGAATCTAGGAAGTATAAACATTCTATAAAATGTTATTCAGTATCGTTGTGTAGTCTATTTACAGGCTATCTAATCGTTGCTTGATAGCATCTGCTATGCCGTGCAGATATTTCAGTCGCACTGCTGCAGCCTTAGCTTCCTCCCAGTTCTTCTTCGCCACGGATCCTTCGATTATGCCATGAACCTCGCGTATTTTGTCTGTAATAAGAAAAAAGTTATTAACCTACGCAAAGCTTGTGAGATGTGCAACCCACTGTCATTATCCTCTTCTAATGCGCGGATGCGCTCAACATTCCCAGTTTCTATTTCCTCTCGGACCTCCATGATTTCGCTAATGAATTCCAGATCCTCCAGCTGATCCGTTTCTTCAGTATTGAAGCCATTTCGCCGCAAAATGTATTCTACACGATGCAAGGGTGATGAAAGTGCTTTATATGCAGCGTTTACCGCATTGGAGACGTGAAGTGCAACATCTCGTTGAGACTGCTGAATTAACCTCTCTTGACAATATGCGCCATAAAATGACTCACTTCACCCTTTGTTGCCCATGCGTCCGGGTGTGAAATCCTCTGCGCTTCGAGGAAGCGGCGTTTGAGGATGGCACGATCCACTATAAACGGGTTGGGCTCATAAGAAAGACCCAGTAAATCGTGGTATGATATTGAGTCATGAATCCTTGCAATGTAATTGCAGTTCGGACAGACAGGCAGCGCAGTTGGAAGAACAGCTCCACATGATGGACACATCTTGGTTAGTGACGTGACAACAGAGTGCGAGCCAGCTTGGTTTGAGGATGCTCTTGCATAGTATGTACTCGACGACACCAGTAACGAGCTTGGTCGGTGAGTTACTAGAGCAATAGAAAAATCTTTGGATACTCGGTGGAGGAAAGGACGAAACATTCGGATGAGGTCACTCCATGCTTACCCAAGAGCTTATAAGGAATTTCATCATCAAATGGATACCTTTGTCATGGAGCGCACTCGAGTAGCTAACACTGCGCAAGCCTCAGCCTCAGACTAGACTATTTACTTCAGGATGTCAGGCAATACTGTTAGTGCCATTGGTGAGCCTTCAACCGAGAATCCTTACTCGCTAGCCAGTCCTGGTCCTCCGAGTCCCCAAGCAATGATGAAGACTGATGATCCCGCGGCCGTTGAACCAGCACGTCGTCGACTGGCTCAAAAATCTCGCTTCCGTATATCTTCTTCCCTTCCAAACCTTTCCTCGTGCTACAAGTTTAGGCGACCCAAACGGCAACCAGCGGATTCAGGATTCGAAGCACACAGTACAAACCGGTCCGTAGACCAGTTACCACCCCTCGAACAGACCAATGATAATACCACCATCATTATTCTGGACAACTCAAGTATCTCCAATATCTCTAACAATAAGGATGAGTATCGCTGGGCAGTTGTGTATGAGAATCAAAGAGGGTAGATGCATCTCCCTTTCATGTGTGACTGATCTCATGCATTCTTTCCAGCCTGACTGTGTTTTCGTCTCCGTACTATTCACAACTATCGTTGCTTCCTATCGATCCTCCACAATTCACCGTTCCGTCCAAGTCCCTGAAACAATGCCAACAACCCAACATACAACTCTCCAACTATCCTCTCCCTGATGGCACATGGCACTGGGTTTCCAAGTCATGGATGATTGACATGCGCACGTGCTCGGGAGAAGTTCAGCATGACGGTTTTGAGTACAACTGGTATTTTCGGGAGAAAAATTGGCGTGCAGAGGTTGGAAGATTCAGTACTGGTGCTTGGGTGCGGAGAAGACGATGGGTGAGACTTATGATGCGTCCGGCGCAGCACACGGTGGAGCACTTGGAGGGAAGTTTAAGTCCATCCACCAGTAAGAGCAGGCTGCTTGATCGACCTCTGGACGCTAGTTTTTCCACTCTCGCTCACCCTCGATCAGAAATCGCGCTTGACGAGATCGCTCAAGAGGCTGACATGGAATGGGAAGGAAGTGAACAAGACTGGGTACGATGTCGTCGTTTAATGCGAAGACTCGGTCGAGATGGTCGCAAGCTTGAGCTTTGGCGGATCTGGGTTTGTCCATACCTCTCCAACTCCGACCTGGTGGGCAAATGGAAGCGTCCTGAAAATGGCTCTTCATCTATAAGCCTTGGGAATGATCCACCGCCTCTGGAACACCTGGGAACAGTTCTCCAAAACCACGTATGTATTTCCATTGACAAGTGTATCACCATTTGATATTGCCTTCCAGGGTGATGAAATACTCCGATCGTTTGTCTTCCCAGATTCACGAGCGCAATTCATCGATCTTATCGAACGTGCTGGTTTGGCTAGTGAATTAAGACGGAGCCTCGGGGATGATTTCTCTTCTACTGAGATCGACTTCTGGAGCTACTTGAAGGGCTTAGACAAGGTATTTGATGAAGCAGAGCGGGGTCCGAGAGATGAAGAGCTTTTGCGAAAGAAAGAAATTGGATACATATGATAAATAATACTAATTATACAATAGTATCACATGCAATTGACGGTTGGCTTAGACTTCATTCCCACCTGAGTTCTTTCGCAAGTCTTTGATGTCAACGCCGTCTCCTACTAGCACTGAATGTACCGAACCAGAGCATAGGAAGAACCCATGGAACAATCTCATCGCATCTTTATCCAACTTGAAAACACTCTGGCCAGATGAGTCAAGTCATCCCGCGCAGGTCGCCATTCGCACATACTCTCTCAGCTTATTTCTCTTTCTTGGTCCTGCGCTACTTCCAGTTGCTGTTGACCTCATCACGCGTTCATCCAGTCTAGAAACTCGCGCGAGCCGGCTCAGACGCGTGCTGAAGCGCGAATTAGATTTCACAGGATTTCCGTTTGCCATCACCGTTGCTGTTGGTGGTGGAGTTGCCTTTAAGCACTTCTGGGAAGCAGTACATATACGCCATAATGATATGCAAGATGGTAAAGACGTTGAACAGCGGTCAGCGGTGACTTCTACTTTCCGACGGCGTGCAGTCCTCTCGATCGCTCAGTTATGCTCACTCATACCCAATTCGACGCCTTCCCAAAAAACGTTTCTCTCAAACGTCCTGTCCTCGGCAATTGCACTGTTCTTGCTCCAAAGGATCCGACAGTCCAAATCGGCGTCACATAGACCTCCTCCGACCTTCGAAATAACGCTCTTGTTTGCCTTTCGTGCAACCGACGCAATCGTGCAGCATTTCCTGCGCATGGTAGCAGTTCGCAAAGCTCGCGTGTTCAACTTATCCGCAACTAACTCCCGGGAACTTACTGTTGACGGCGACCACGAGGCCAAGGAGTGGTATCAAAATACAGCTGCATGGTTGGACGCCGTGATGTTTTGGGCTTCCAGTGCTAGGTGCGTGACGTAGCATACTCGATGTCATTAGACTTATGCTTTCCGATCAGAATCATGTGGTGTTTCTTCTACCAGCCGCATAGGTGCATAACAATCAAAGCAAATGAAATTCACGTCTAAATCCAGTTTTTTTATTATATATATAATACAGACTTCCCCCTTCCTATGTGAAGTGGTAAGGTATTTTCAATTATCTTGCTGGCAAGCTCTCACCGTGCTATGACTTTCTCGCTAGGATATCATCTCTGGCCAACCTAGACAAGCGACTGCTGGATGCTTTGCGTGTTATACGCTCTAAAGAATGGATTTATGGGCACAGCTCTGTCCATTCCCACCTCCTGACATCGTATGCTAAGGACTGCGGGTACCCTTCGTCTTGGGGAGATCCGCAGGTCCTACCTGCATTTGGCGGTGCAGATGCAAACGTGGCCTGGAAGGCACTTGGCGTGCCTGGCAGAAGTGGTGTGGGTGGACTGCCCTGTGAGCTTGTGCATTCTAGAATCACAACACGGTGGGGTTTCGACAACAGCTGCCTGACAAACGTTGGTGTCAGATTTTGCCTAGGATTTATTGAGGCCATGGCACTATACTTGCCTGTAAGTGTATGACATGAAATGCACAGCACTGCATCACTAATGAAGTTTGAAGGTTCACTTCCTTCCTATCTTGCTCACTCGCCCTCGCTCCATACTAAAACGGCATCGCGCCATTCCTGCGCTCCTGGCTGCTATTCGCAGTGCAACATTCCTCTCCACTTTTCTTTCGTCATACTTCTTTGCTGTCTGTTTCACGCGTACCTTGGTACTAGCGAAACTATTCCCCTGGATTTCTCACAACGTGTGGGATGGGCCGTACGGTTGTGTTCTCGTGGGATCATTGACTTGTGGTTGGAGTGTGCTAATTGAGAATGCTCGTCGAAGGGGAGAGATTGCCTTGTATGTATTGCCCAAAGCCCTTCGAACATCTTTACCATCCAAGTGGATTGCGAGCGGTCACACAGGCGCTAGGCTGGCTGAGCGGTTAGTATTGCTTTGGGGGCTTTATTGCAATGCTGACGGAAAGCCACAGGGTCGTATTTGTTTTGTCACTGGCATCGCTGCTCACGTTTGCAGTCCACGAACCGGATTCTCTTAGGGGTTTATCGCGATGGACCCTTACTTTCGTCACGAAGGGATCAAATTCTGGGTTCTGGAAGAAACGTAAAAGAGAGATTTCAACTTCTCCCCCAACGCCATCGTCCGACTCAACCTCCAAGCAAAGCGCCAACCGCCTATAAGCTATTCTACAAGGTCAGCTTAACCGATAGGACTGTTTTTCCAGGGCTCAATACACGTCACGTCAGTGCTGCCAGTAATTGTATTGTCGCTTCTGCGTTCTTTACGGATGTCCCACTGACAAACATACCATACAAGTAACTAGTAGATATCCTCAATTGCCTTATCTCGCCGCCAATCCAAGCTGTATTCCAACGGCTAACCAGTCCAGAGATGTAAAGCGTGATCGTAGAATGAGCAACTCGCAATCAATGTCTGTCCATCTGTATCCGGAGGAGCAAATGACCAGTCCACGCCATATGCTAAGGATTTGTGGTCGTCAAATCGCTGTATAATTTCCCATGACACATCTTCTCCGTGGGCCTTCACTACTTTGAAGCCGTCATGCATCCCTGCAACAAGTAGATCCTCCTTGCGAGTGGGTGATGGATGCCACTTGACGCGCCAAGCACCTCCTCCGACATCTCCTCGGACGAGGGGTACTAGCGGCTTCCGCGTGTCAAAAATGCAAACGCTATTATCGTAGCTTTGCAGCGACTTAAAGACACGATCAAAACGACAAAGTAAAAACTTACCTTCCAACGGCTATAAGATGTTCCATATGGGGATGGCTCTGGATAGTTGTAACACCTGCATCGAACCTTCGCAAATATGAGAGATGATTAAGGGATATCTGAAGATAGCTACATGCCGCTTGTTTGTAAATATGGGCTGACTAAAACTCTGTCGAATATCCCAACCCTTCATGGTTAGATCGTCTCCACCGGAGTAAACAACGGAGGAGTCCCAATAGTTCCAAGCAGCAATCCAAGGTTCGTAATCGTGTGCGTGCCACCTGTGGGCGACATACATTTTGCCAGTTGAATCAGGGTTAATGACACAAAGCGATCCGTTTGACAAGGAAACCACCAGAGAACCAAGATTGCTGAATATCTTAGGTCAGAACTGCCTGGACATGTGTTTGACTAGCATACTTCGTGGGGAATCTTCGGGTCGACCAATCTAAAGAAAGGCACAGAATATCTGAGGGAGCGCAGGATATGCTCTGAGAAGTCTTGAGCTGGCGCTAAAACCAGGTCATGATGCAGGTTTTCACGAGAGCATGAACATATTGGAAGTTACCTCTCCATTGTGCCACTCATGAAGGGTGATGTTTCCTTCTGAGTCTGCAACCCCGAGTACCGGAAAAGCTGTTGAAGATGTGTGACACCTACACTTGTCCAGTCGTCATTTAATGTGTGACGTTAGGACTCACCACTTCTGGTCGAGGACAGCCGGAAGACTTATTTCCTGAATCTGAGAACTTGACAGACATCGACGGAAGGATCCTTGGAAATAAATTCACTTACGGTCCTCTGCTCTCCGTTACTTGAAACACAAGACACTTGCCGTGGCGGACTTGACCTTGATTTCCTATGTTAGTCGGTTCGACATCTGTTTGATCGCCGTCTGCCAATGCAGCGTGCGCGACATCGGCAAGAGACTGTTCCAACCGATAGGTCCCGCAAACAAAGATATCGAAAGCACTCTCGTGAGGGCAGAACTCAACTGAATCTGCAGGCCAGACGGTGTCGATCATCATTGACGATAAAATTGAGATGCCAGATTTAGGCATCCATATTTTTGCCACAAAGTCGATGACATGCATGACACGTGCCAACAGGTATGTATCATGATGTCACGAGCAAATTCTGTGATGTTCTTGAAAGTGGGAGCCTTATCTCCTACCGTCTTGAACCTTCCTCCTCATACTAGTAAAGAAAGCACATAAAGAAAGCACATTCAGATAAAAACAAGGAACCGTTGTCACTAACTCCTTCCACAACCCTGCAAGCCTCTCTTACTACCTAGTTGTCACCATGAACTTTGAATTCACAGATAAAACCCAAGAGTCTATTGCGGCCGCGATTCAACTCGCAAAAGATTATTCTCATGCACAAGGTATGTCCACGTTTAGGTTCTATAGCGTCAATCGTGGCTCACCGTGTCCTTCAGTCCACCCCGCTCATATCGCTGCAGCTCTCCTAAATGAGGGTACAGGAGGTTCTGTACCAGGAGGTCTGTCAAGTAACGAGAAAGGCTCGCTATTCTCGTCTGTTATACAAAGGGCTGGCGGTGATCCAGTACGTGTTTACTCAATATTTATACATTTATGACACTTATCCACTTCATTATAGAGTATCATACAGCGTGGATTACAAAGGACCATCGTACGCTTACCCTCGCAATCTCCACCTCCAGATGAGGCTTCTCTCAGTGCTGGTGCGCTGAAGGTTTTGCGCGAGGCACAGTCACTTCAGAAAACCATGCACGACTCTTACATCGCACAGGACCACTTGCTTCTCGCACTTCTGAAGGACTCATCAATATCGTCTATCATCAAGGAGGCTGGTCTCACAGAGGCTGCCTTGAAGACGGCTATCGAGCAGGCCAGGGGAAACCGTCGCGTTGAAAGCAAGAATGCAGAAGCAGGCTTCGATGCATTGCATAAGTATGCGGTTGACTTGACTGCTCTTGCAGAAGAAGGCAAAATAGATCCCGTGATTGGTAGAGACAATGAAATCCGGAGAGTCGTTCGCATTCTCTGCCGAAGGTATGAGCCATGTTCCACATAGTTTTACTTGAGCTAACTACATCCAGAACAAAGAACAATCCCGTGCTTATCGGCGAGCCTGGTGTTGGAAAGACATCAATAGCAGAGGGTCTTGCTCAACGCATCGTCAATCGTGATGTACCAGCCAGTCTCATAGGGCGCTTATTTGCGCTTGATATGGGCGCATTGATGGCTGGTGCGAAGTACAAGGGCGAGTACGAGGAGCGCGTCAAGGCAGTATTGAACGAAGTGGAGAAGTCATCTGAAGATGGCACATCTGTCATACTATTCATCGATGAGCTGCACCTTATCATGGCTGGTCGAGGTGCCGAAGGCGGTGGCATGGATGCAGCCAACCTTTTTAAGCCGCTTCTGGCTAGAGGCAAGTTGCGTTGCATTGGTGCTACCACGCTCTCTGAATACCGGAAGTATATCGAGACGGACGCAGCCCTCGAACGAAGATTCGCACAAGTTTTGGTAAATGAACCAAGCGTTCCTGAGACAATCAGCATTCTTAGGGGCATTCGGGAGAAGTACGAGGTCCATCACGGTGTCCGGATTTTGGATGGTGCCCTGATATCTGCTGCGACTCTGGCTCACCGTTATCTGACTTCGAGACGTCTTCCCGATGCTGCCATTGATCTTGTCGACGAAGCTTGTGCAAGGTATATTGGGCTCATTCTTTGCGCAAGAAACAATGTTTTGATTTTTTTTGTTAGTGTCCGCGTTACTCGAGAGACGCAACCTGAGGCAATTGACAAGCTTCAGCGTCGTAAACTTGAGCTCGAGGTTGAAATCCATGCTCTGGAACGCGAAAAGGACCAGGCCAGCAAGGAGCGTCTAATAGCTGCTCGGAAAGCTATCGCTGACGTTGACGACCAATTACAACCACTTCGGGCTGCCTATGAGGCTGAGAAGCGCAAAGGCGATGAAATCAGCCAAGTCCGCAGGAAGATCGACGAACTTCGCGCTAAGGCAGATGATGCGGAGAGAAGGTACGTGTGCCATTTTGGAGGAATAAAGTGTCATGCCAGCGTTGCTAACGCGTATTAAGATATGATCTTGCAACTGCATCTGACCTTCGATACTATGCACTACCGGACCTACAGCATCGCTTGGAGACCCTTCAAGCCAAGAAGGCCGAACAGGATGCCATGAATGGCGGAGGTACGGATACTGTCACTCCAGAACAAATCGCAGAGATTGTTGCACGGTGGACGGCTATTCCAGTCACACGTCTGATGTCAACTGAAAAGGATAAACTTATGCGCATGGAGCGTATCCTCGCCGATAGTGTCGTCGGCCAGCCGGAGGCTGTAAAAGCTGTTGCCAACGCTATTAGACTCTCAAGGAGTGGGCTGGCTAATGCTCAACGGCCCATTGCTAGCTTCTTAATGGCCGGCCCTTCTGGCACTGGAAAAACATTGCTTAGCAAGACAGTAAGTTCAACGGTTTACTTCCTTAAACAGCACCGCAGCTACTAACTTAAATCACTGCAGCTCGCCACTCTCTTATTCGACTCTCCTGATGCCATGATTCGTATTGACGGTTCTGAGTATTCTGAAAAACATTCTATTGCACGTCTTATCGGAGCACCGCCCGGTTATGTTGGTCATGATGCGGGAGGACAACTCACCGAATACGTTCGGCGCAAACCCTATTGCATCATCCTTATTGACGAGATTGAGAAAACTTCGCGAGAGTTCGTCACTCTCTTCCTTCAGGTTCTCGACGACGGCCGACTCACTGATGGGCAAGGTCGCGTGGTTGACTTCAGAAACACCGTCATCATCATGACGTCGAACTTGGGCGCTGCATACTTGAATGATGTGACACAGGGTCCGGTAACTGCGCAGGCCAGGCAACTAGTAATGGGGGCTATCGTCGGTCATTTCCCGCCCGAGTTCATCAACCGTATCGATGAGATCATCATCTTCGTAAGTCACTAGTGTATTTTTTGGGTTCAAAATTTATTACTTCTATGTGCAGCGCGCGCTTTCCAGAAACAATATGCTTAAGATTGTAGAGTTGAGGCTCAAGGAGGTCCAAGACCGCATAGCCGAAAGGAAGATGAACCTTGACATCGACGATGAATCGAAAAGATACCTAGTGTCTGTGGGATACTCGACGGCATACGGAGCAAGACCATTAAATCGCGCTATCCAAAGCGAGCTCCTTAACCCTCTGTCTAAGATGTTACTTTCTGACCGCATCCGCGACGGGGAGACCATCAAGATTCGGTTCGATGGTCCCCGTAACAAGCTTATCATCGTACCCAATCATGAAGGGAATACCGATGCAAATGAAATGGATGTTGATTGGGAGGATGATGTTATTGAGATAGAGGAGATGGATTGATGAATTTTTCAAAATCTGTACTAGTAGTACTTCAGCCTCATCTGTACATTATGCATCTTACTGAACCTACTTGATGACTAATCTAACATTAAGGCTCAAATTTCCTTTCTTGGTGAAATTTCCCACAAGTACACTTCGCGAGAGTCGGGTGAGCTTGGTCAATTCTCGACATTTCGCAACCATGCTTAGCCGTCGACTCGTGCAACGGGCCTCTCAGCTGAAGGTGCTGAATCGATTTTCCTCTTCTTCCGCGAATTCTTCAACACCTGTTCCCGCATCTCCATCCTCCGTCGCGAACCAAGCACCAAATTATCCAACGACATGGTCAACCAGTCAGAGACCGCGCCCGGTTGCCCAATCAGGCCCGCGCTTTGAGCAAACACTCATGGAGCTCCAGCCCGACCCATTGAGTGCAATGGAGCTGATTCAAAACGAGCCCATCCGTGTTGTGCACGGGCGGAAAGCTGTTTGTGATGGGGGTGAGCAGTGCTTATATATTTTCTTAACTCTGACGTGACGAATCGTTGCAGGAGGAGGGCCTCTTGGTCACCCCAAGATATTTATCAACCTGGTTTGTATTGGTACTTCAGGATGTCTGCGCCACTAATTGACATCCTATTGTAGGACAAACCTGGTCCTCGGCCATGCGGGTAAGAATCTTAGTGGCGGCCTGATGTGTAAAATCACTAATCAATTCGCTATGTATGCTTTGCCTTCAGTTATTGGTGCGTAGCTATTTTTTTCTGGCCGGCCTCCGAGCTTACACGCTTTCCAGCGGCCTCCGCTTTGAACAAGCTCCGCATGCCCATTAAATGGTCTCTAGACTGAAGTTGAATGTCTATGTGGCGTTATGTTATTAGCATGGGATTGGTGGTTACATTAGTATCTACTTTCACCCGGTGTCGGACGGTGGTTTACATGCTTCTGAATGCTGTCTGTTGCAAATATGGGTAAAAGTACAGCGGAGCTCTACAACGCCCAACCAGACTAAGTATACTACTAGAATGGAGTAAGTATGATAAGATAAACCAGGAGGTACTATTGAGTCACAGTACCTCGCCCGATAAGACCTCCTGGGTTCGGTGAGATACGGGTAGAGTGCCCAGTAAGGGCGGATAAAATCGAAGAGACATAGCAATGAATGGTTTGTGTGTCAATGTCCGCTGGATGAATGTTCCTAACCCCGACAAGACGTAGTCACGGGTTAAATAAAGCCAAAAGGAGTGAATGTCAATCATCTTCCGGTGAATGGAAGGACATGGGCGATAATGGGGGGTATTCTCCTTCTGCAACTGCCTCGAGTTGAGAGAATGGGGGGAGAGAATGCGGCGATGATAAAAGATCACTAGGCGACGATGGTAATGCAGTCTAAGATGATGAGAAATCAGCTCCATTCGGCTGTACACAAGAGCTTGGCTTACCACTTTGAATATCGGATTTATAACGGCTTGAGGGTCTATCCCTGGACTTGGCGGGTGACCATACAGTTGCCCATTACATTCATATGTCTTATGAGAAGACGAAGGATATTGTATCATCGGAGGAGCCATATATGACTGTGGAGCGGAGGAATCGGTGCAAATCCACGGTCGTGGTGATGGTGATAAGGAAAGGAGATTTAAAGGTGGTGGCGAGGAAGCTCCCGATGCAGAGGATGTGGTATCGACGGAACCGCGTATGCAAAAGTCATTGAACTGATGGTCGAGGGAGATGGAGTTTGATGACCGAGCGGAAGTGGGGAATTCGTCAAAGGACGTCGTACCCGTGCGCAGTGACGAAGCGGATGTCATTCGATTGATTCCGAAAAGCGTCGGTCTTCGCGTTCGTGACGGGCCAGGGTCGCTATCCACTGTGGCGAATGAAATGGCAGACATGCGGCTTAAGCTGTGAACATCTGATGAAGACATGGAGTGATCATCATCAAAGTCCCTGCGTCGTGCTTTTGCCAAACGTTCATCACGCGGCCCCCATCTGTCGGCGGGAGCTAGTGTACCGTCAATAGGATTGATATATCGACCTGAGGCAGCATTCAACGTCGGCGATGACACCTTTGCGCTTGTTTGTGTCTCCTTCTGTCGAATAGGACCAGAAGCAGACAGTTTACTCTTCTCGATATCCTTGTAGGGCATTCCTCGCTGGAGGGGATTTAGCAGATGGCCATGGGTTTGCCATTCCCACTCCAGCTCGTTCCGCGTCGTAGTTTGCATGTACATCTGGCTGCGCTTCAGCAAGACTGCGCGTGCCTGTTCCTTCTGCGTTCGTTCTGCCATTGTGCGGCGCTGTTTCTCTGCTTCGCGTAATTGTCGCTCGGCCTCCTTCTTGATAGCTTTGGCGTCTTTGCGAGATGGGCCATTGAGAAGCTGCGCCTCTGTCAACGACGGACTATCTGAGCTCGTAGATTGTGTGCGCTTGAGCGATGGCGTCTTGGAACCCGGTACTTCGTCGACGGGAGGTAACGACTGCTGATGAACCTTTTCCCCGTGTCCAAACATAGAAAGATTCCATTTAGAGTGCTTCTTGCCAAGACCGAAGTGCAGCTTGCTACTGAGTTTGCCATTTTGCGTTGGGGTAGCGTCATGGACGGGCATCGCGTGGTCGGGCTCAACACGGGGACGACTTCGGTAATCCGGCACCGACGGGGAAGATTGAATTTCCATCGGGTGACCCATATGGTAGTTATCGTGAGGACCTGCATGCGGAGACGAGACATCCATCTGATCGGAGTCACTTCGGGCGTGGCCAACCCAATTGGATGACGCGCCTGCTTGAGGTCGCATTTCTTCCTGAATGTCTGAAGAGTAATGGGAGTGAAGGAGGTATTCTGACGTTTTGTGCGAGTTGGGTGTGTGAGAAGTCGACGTAATGAATGAGGGAACAAATGCAGAACGATGGGAGGAGGATGCGTCGGGTATATGTGACGGGCGGGGGTGGTGGTAGGGTGATCCCAATGGAGGGGCGTGGCGTGGCAACGTAGAGAGGTTATGTACGCCGTTTGAAACCGATCTCGATGGCGTAGAAGGCAGGCTCTGTGAGTGCAGAGCAGGAGGCATCGGGGGAACATTACCCGGCAAAGCCTCAATAAGGTACGGATGTTCGAGGCATTGTCGACTCGTAAGACGCACGTCAGGATCATATTTCAATAAGTCCGATATACAATCGATGAGTTTGCGAGGGACAGTGCGGTCAAAATACGAAGAGAATTCACGAGGAGAGGACTGAGAAGTTACGTCAACAAAATTCACTGCATAGATGTATCACAACACCGACCTTTGGAAAACAAATGAAATTAAACTGTTTGGCCATTTTGAGCCCTCTGTTCCATTTCCCGCCACCGAGAGGCCTACCACGACTATCCGTTCCATGCTCTGCTGGATCCCCGAGAACCTCGCAAATGCGATGTATCTGGTCTATTTGACTAGAACCCGGAAACAACGGTCGAAGGTTAACTAATTCGGCCATGATCGTACCAAGAGCCCACATATCTACCGGATTTGAGTAATCTCGACTGAAAAGCAAAACCTCTGGGGCTCGGTACCAACGAGTCGAGACATATTCGGTATATGGCGGTGGACTCAGAGTCTCCCTTGCTAGTCCAAAATCGGCTAGCTTAATGATCGCCACAACGTCCTTCTCTGTAGGTGAATTGAGAGGGGCTACCGGTGATAGTGAACGGTATTCGAAAAGGCCAGTTGTAGTAACGAGAACGTTCTCTGGCTTCATGTCTCGATGGAAATAACCGGAAGAATGAATGTGATGCAGACCCGAAACGATCTGGCGAAAAATAGAAACGACGAGGCCACCAGCAAGAGTACGACCTTTGCGCGCCTTTATGAGATGGTATAAATTCCCTTCCATGGATTCAAAGACGAAATAGAGTTCCTTGGTATCAGGGAGGAGAAAAAAATCATAGAGTGGAATGATGCAAGGGTGAAATGGTATTTCACGTAATGACTGAAAGGATGGTGAGCAGGGTGGAGGAGAGATGCCGAGGAACGTACTTCGAGCTCCTTCAGCTTTTTACATTCATCCCAACCTCCTTCCCACTTCTTTCTCATCCTCTTGATGGCGACCAGACGTTTTCCAGCCCACTTTTCGCCGCCGCCATATTGCATAGGAGAGAGAGGTGTATTGGGCGGTAGCGTCCCATGCCAATCACACAGCAGGACAGTCCCAAATGAACCGTCTCCCAGGGTCTTGATAGGTGTATATGAGCGATGAGAGGCTGCAAGGCAAAATATTAAAGATGAGAGTCCAATGGGGGACATACGACTCACTGGAACGAGAGTCTCCAACGATGAGCTTTCCGTTCTGTATGGAAACAGAGGGTACGCCAATGACGGAGACAGTCTCCTTAGGTTGCGAGGAAACTGCCGACTTGTGTGATTGGGAAGGTGGTGGTGGGGGTGGTGGGTGGAGACCATTTGTCTGGTTATGTGTATGTCCATTTGAGTGGTGATTATTTTGTGAGTCATAGTGGGCACTGCTCTGGTGGGCATTGTTCGAGGATGTGAACATGATACGCAGAGCATTGCCTGGGTTTGTGAGCGGGAGCAGGGGAGTTCAACGAGAGGGTCGTAGTTGCAGCGCGTGTGCTGAGGCTAAGAGGACATACGAATTGGAAAGAAGTAATAAATGATGATAAGAATTCCAAGGGAAAATATCCAACAGCCAAGTAAGTGAAGCAGAGGGGAGTGGACGACGAGCTCGAAAAACGGGAAGTGGAGGAGGTGCAAAAAGATGAAAAGAGGTGAAGCGAGGAGGTTTTGCCAATCTCAATCTAGAAGCATACTAGGTAAAAGCTGTGCTACCGACCAACACAACCGAAGTCGAATTCTCAACCGAGCCTCGCGATTCGTGAAACGATTCAACCGATTTCCCTGCAGTACGACCAATTCTCTTACATGAACTCCGTGTAATACTTGTCGACCTACGGGCAACGTTCCACTCTTCACTCATATCAGAACAGTCCTCAGAATGCTGTCCTGTCCCACTGATCTTCTGCTAACCAAAATCAGTTTCGCCTACACTCGGCGTTCCCATTCCACTGGCGCCGCATTCGGTCCCGGTTGAACCCCCACCAATCCCGCAGAGTAGAGTACGTCTCGCCATGGAGCCTAGGCATAATCTCGTTGATCGAGACTTCTTTCACCCAGAACAACAGCCGTGGTAATTTTTCTTTTGACACACAACGGCACGCCGTTGCAGTAATATCTCTCTCATCAAAATTCGCTTGGCTCCTTCTCTCATGCGCATGGTACTCCATATCCCAGCCCACTGCCTTCTTTTGCCTCCCTTCTTTAAAAAAAAAAACTCTTTTCTTCTTCATTCTTCTCCTCCCATTCTTATCCATCTACTCCATTTCGCAGCTACTCATAGCGCCACAACTCGTAGAATGATCCTTCCGCTTCAACCCTAATAGTAATACGCGATCCTGGAATTCTGCCCTTCTGTCATATCGTCATCCTCCCCGCTAACCCTAACAACGCCATCTTTATGCCATGATAGATTGCTCCGGATTTAAGTTTGGTTTTGGTTTGTCACCAATTTAATCTTAACTCGAGTCACCTGTTCGTTGTTTTTTCCCTGCTTGATCAATCACACCGCTGGGTAAGTTCATTACCGACCGCGGTCTAGATGCCATTAGTTCCGATCCTCTAGCGCCCTTCAGATCCGGGACCAGATAATAACTGGATGCGCAAGTACGCATGCTAACACACAAGTACAGTAATGTCCTCTAGATATATCGTGTACTCTCTGGTAGGCTAGTATGGAACTTCATGGAAGAGCTTCGAGACGCTTTCCCCATAATGGCTTCGCCTGATGACCTCCCCTAGCACAGGTCCAATATCGATAACTTCGATCTTGGAACATCTCTCTTGGTTCTCCTTTTGGGGTAACGTATTCGTCACGATTAATTTCTCCAGCGCGCTTTCCTCGACATTTTTCAGAGCATCTCCACTCAATATTCCGTGTGTCACAATTGCGTAAACCTTGGCTACACCTGCCTCTCTTAGGTGATGCGCTGCAAGGCATAGCGTTCCGCAAGTATCTGCCATGTCATCAACGACGATGGCAATTTTGTCCTTAACATGCCCAACGAGGATCATCCGCGATACCGAGTTGGCCTTCTTGCGTTCCTTGTGAAACAGAGCAAAATCGACTCCGAGACGATCTGCAATAGATGTTGCCCTATGACATAACAGTGAGCGCGTTGTCGTGCATCCCTTATCAATCAAGCTATTACCTCTTGGCGCCGCCCGCATCGGGGGAAACTATCACGACACTTTGTAGATCAAAATGGGTGCGTATGTACAGGATTGATGATGGTTCGGCGAAAAGCTGGAGCGGGCACACGTGTGAAAGACTGAACCCTAAAACGCCATAACACTTACGCTGTACATGACAAAAGTGGACGAACGTGAGCATCCTATTTGAAACATATTTCAGATATGAACTGACTTATCCACAGGGACATCAAAAAATCCTTGGATCTGTGATGCATGGAGGTCCATTGTCTAGATCCAACTCGTGAGCACAGTGAACTACAAGTATGCAGTGGTGAAAATCGCCAACCCCGGAAGTGGCGTGCCGGTGTTTCCGTGAAGTAGGATGGACAACTCACGATGACGTGATCACAACCTGCCTTCTGTATCATGTTGGCTACGAGTTTCGCCGTGATGGGAGCACGACTCTTGTCCTTCTTGTCTTGCCGTGCGTATGGGAATAGAGGGACAACAGCCGTTATACGTTTTGCACTTGCAATCTTGCAGGCGTGGATCATGATGCAGAGCTCCATGAGTGACGTGTTGACTGCCCCGCAGCCAGTATTGATAATGTAAACGTCATTCTCGCGAACGCTCTCCGCGATGCGGACGCTTGTCTCGCCAATACCGCTCTTGGTCACTTCAGCTTTAGCAAGAGGTAGACCAAGGCTACAGAGCAATGGGAATGCATCGGTGAACAGCGTGCTCGCGAGTTCATATATATTTACCGTCGAGCAATGATCTCTGCTAACTCAGGATGGCTTGTGCCTGTCAGGTAGTAAAGCACCGTAAGAGAAGGTTGAGATATCAGATTCCCAGGACGCACCAGTGAAAATTTTGACTCCAGTTCCGTTCAACATGTTAACTTATAGGCAGAAAGAGATATAGATCCATAGACTGAAAGAAAAAGCAAGAAAGAAATAAGAAGAGAAGAAGGGGGGGAAAAACATTCGCTAGAGAAAAAAGCCACATTTGTCACGTGATCTTCGCAATGAAACGCGATTGCCACTTGTCGCACATTCATGATGAAACAAACTCGAAACTGATTTGGAGTCTGCGGCAGTGTCAAACGTTTCTAACGGCACTTACTCAAAAGGAACTTAGAAGTTAGAACCACTGCAGAAGCGAAGAGCGAATAGCTTCACAGACCTGAACTCCATGGGCGGTGGCTACCACTCGAGGACATGATTTGCCTACCTTGCATGCAGAGCAGATTGATAGTGTTTTATCTTCAAGAGGAGCACTTGAATCGATCATTCCCGCACCTCATGTACTTTGGCAAATAAACTCCCGGTTCTCTGATGCTTCCTCAGATTAGTAGTAGCTCGCTAAACCAACGGCAACCGCAATCGACTTCCGTGGCTTCTGATGGCAGTGGATCGGAATGCATCGGTCCCATCTCTGTGTCACCCGTTTAGTAAGATCTCACCTTGATATCGTCGATGCAGGTGATGTGGTCATTTTCTGTTTCACATAGGCCTACTGAGCTTGATGCTGTCACATATTTAGGTGAGGTTCTCACTTCAAATTAGTGATTGATTAATATTGACTGTCGAGAGCTGTGGACTCAAGGAATCCTTGGAATCGACTGCTATATATGACATGCATCTCGGACACGCAAAATCTCAGTGAGTGGCTTAGCATTCGTTGGGCAGCGAAATATCACCGGACAGCGAGAAAGAAATCGGCGAGCTGTCTGACACCATTGCGACACCCTCAATTGGCCACCACTCGATTACATGTCATAACATTGCTTGAACCCAGCGACAAGGGAGGAAACAAAGTATTGACCTTATATACAGATGAATAAATACGGACTTGGATCAGAAAGTCTTCAAATATCATGAGACATATCAAAATCAAGATGGAGATCGGTGATTACGCTTCAGAACTTCTTGTGACGGGAGTGCCAGTCTTTCGCCTGAGCAATGGTAAATAAATACGGCAAGCTCGGCCAGAAGAACCACCCGACACGGTGGACCACAATAGAACACGGACTAATGGGACAGAAGCGTTCAGTTCTGCTAAAAATGTGTTAGGCTTGAAGTCGCTTGCCTTGCAGGCGAAACAAGCTGATAACTGGCTTTGATCAAACGTCCTACCAGGACACGATCACTGCGATTAGCAAGTGCCACAGATGTTGTACCAGGATTCCAAGAAAGCACCTACATCATAGATTGCACAGACCATAATGGTGAGACTGTCGAACCCTTGCTTTCGCAAAGTCACCTTGTGGCTTCGTACACCTGATCAAGGTTCTCGATCGATGCTGCAACGTCATATGCGGTCCCTGTGCTCATACTGACAGATATAGCCTTCTTGAGCTACTTATCTCCCTCGAATCTTCCCACTGTCTCGAGTTATAGTTCGCCGAGTTTATTCCTGGTGATAGCAGTTGGTATCATCACCAACTGCGTGTAAGGACTTGTACTCCCCTGACGACAGATTCCCTTTGTATCGCTTTGACCTGCCACTCCCTTTCTTTGCTTTGACCATCCTTCGTAGATATATAAGCATGTCTGTGACTTTCGTAGCTTTAGTGAATTCCTCACTCATCCTCTCATGATCGACTACTTCCCCTTCGAACTCGTACTGCGCAACGATTTCCGTACCGAACGCGGACTTCGCATTACATGCGCTTATTTTAATACCGAGGGCGAGTAGGTAAAGGTACTCTGCAGATGTATAATCGCCTTGACTATAGAGCTGGAGGCTTTGATTGCCTAACCAGCTGCCTGGTCAACACGGCCCTTGGATTATGTATGTAGTGGTTCATATAAAAAAGGAATTAAATCACAGAAAGAGAGAAGAATTCTTCGAGTATTGTATCTGTTGGAATTTCGCAGCTGCGCAAATGACGAACAACGAAATGGTATAGGCAGGGAACCCTTTGCAAACATGCAAAGGTTCTCGCCCGAAATAATCCTCAGTTGACCATGCTACTAACCCACGAAAACAAAGGCTTGTGAATTTTATGCTACAGGATTTTTCAGTGCGCCTTCGGCGCAACCGGTTTGTGAGCCTCACCCAAAGGTATCCAGTGTCCACGCAATAATGGCATGTGTGATTACTTATGTCCAGGTTCTTGCGTCGTCAGGTATAAACCTGGAAAAGCGGCCTGGACAAAAACACCACATGCAAAGCAAAAATGCTCCTGCAACGGGTCAAGCTCTCGATTTTGCTGATCGTCTACATCATCTGGCCTTCGTGGAACTTGCAGCCCGACTGTGTAAATAGTGTACGGTGTTGCTAGATATTGAGCAAAGGGATTGAACTTTGTTCCTTTACCAAATGCCAGATAGGACCCAGATTGCGCTACTAGCCTAGGCCCCAGCAAAAGCACTCAAGAAATCGCTTGTCTACTGTAGTACCTATGGCTAGCGACGACATCCGATTGGTGGAAGAGACCTCAAGTTAGCCAAAACAAGTATTTACGAAACAAAACCCTGGCCTAAGGCTATACCCAAAATATTCGGTGAAAAAGCAGTTTTTGAGCGCTTTGTGACCGAACGAGGTTTTCAGATGCGCCCTACAGTTTACGTTGTAAACAGGTATGTAATAGTAGCACAGTCGATATAAAAATGCGTCGTCATGTCGGATGCAATCCAGTTGGTAATGCGATCGCCGATGGTAG
The DNA here is from genome assembly GCA_930272055.1 of Rhizopogon roseolus. Lineage (NCBI taxonomy): Eukaryota > Fungi > Basidiomycota > Agaricomycetes > Boletales > Rhizopogonaceae > Rhizopogon > Rhizopogon roseolus. The sequence goes on from CAKNEV010000004.1 coordinate 189,809, forward strand.
TTAACAAGTAGACGGTGTCAATGGTCATTGAAGTTAGTGATTGGTATTTTTTGATAAACGATCAAGGATTTCACAATTGGAGACATGAGTGGGGGTTTACAGTCAATCACCTGATCCCCCGTTCGCACGAATGTATCGGCCACATCGTGCTCTGGACTTCAAGGAATCTTGGTTAATAGTTGATGCATGTCATCATCTCCGATGATCAATCTCAACAAGTAGTTCAGCGTCATTAGAGTGCACTGTGCACGGTAGGTTGTCACCAGATGACTTCTTGGAAATACTTATGGAACTGATGCGTCGAATCGAATCTGACACCGCTATGAGTCTCGAAAAGGGAGATGCAAACTAGTATTTACCTAATATACAAATGCACTTGGAACAGAAATAATCCAAGTGCATCCTGAATGAATAAGGGGATCAGTGACACTGCAAAACTGCTTGTGGCGAGCGCGCCAATCCTTCGCCTAAGCATTGTCAATGTTGGGTATAACGTCCGGTAAGCGCTTTCAATTACCTGACACGTCGCACTACAAGACTGACAGCACAATTAAAGGCGTTCAAACGTGGCACGTAGGCCTGAAGTTGCATACCTTGCAAGTAGAACAAGCAGATAACTAGCTCTGATCAAATGTCATACCGAGACACTAACACTGGTTGGCAAGGGTCATAAATGCTATACCAGAAGGCACAACATGATAGTTTGCGCAGACCATGACGTTTGCGGGATTAGGACAGCCTTACCCTCCTCGCTTCTGTAAAGTCACCCTTTGCTTCGTACACCTATCCGGGATTCTCGATGGAGGGTTGCGGCATCATAACGGGCCCAACACTCATACGGACGGACTTGAGCTGTGCTTCAGCATCCGCAAGCCTTCCCATCGTGAGGTAGAATTCTCCGAGCATGGCGAGTGATGGCAGTGTTGATGTCATGTTCACCAACTGCGCCCCTTAATCGCCTTGGTTAGAGAGCCGAAAAGTTAGGCTAGCTGCCTGTATGACAGAGATACCAGCGATGAGGTCGACGTGCAAGTGCGCGTCCATGATAATGTCTCGGATAATGTTGATTATCATTCGTAACAAAGCAACGACCGACCTGCTTTAGTAAGCCATTTTGCTTTGTGGTTGCCGATTGTGTTGTGTGGTATTTGTTACGTGGCTAAAGTATCCTAAGACTCTATCATCACTACTCAAGTTAACAAGTCAAATCGTCTCTCCATCCACTGTGCATACAACGATCAAGTTCAACACTGGCATCCTGACTCTCTTTACTTATCCATTTTCTCTTCTTAAACATGGCTTCGTCCTTGTCCTCGTCGCCGGAGATGCATTCTGCTCCTCCAGTGGACACGACTGAACGCTTTTCCTACAAACACGCAACACATGAGGAAGTCCTTGAAGATCTATCTAGGTATATTCATTTTACTTCTGTTCAACTTCTTCCTCACATCGAATAGTCGCTTTCTTTTAAATCTCCCTGAGGAAGAGCTCTCGTCTCTTGAGCGGATATGTTTCCAGGTGGAGCAAGCGTAAGCACCGGCAGTGGCTGCTATTTCTTTTCAGCTTACATTTTTTTTTTTGTAGGCATTGGTTTTACGAAGATTTCATTCGGGAACAAAATCCCAAGTTCCCCTCCCTACCACTCAAGAAATTCTCCGCGATGCTTTTCCAAGCTTGTCCCCTTTTACACCAGTGGAGTCACGATCATGAACAGGCCTTCAATACCTTCATGCAGTACAAGACTAGAGTCCCTGTATGCGGTGCAATTATGTTAAATGATACTTGGGAAAAGGTGGAAGTTTCGGTGCACGGGCATAAGCTCTTGGCTTATTCGTTATTTTTCAGTGTATCCTTGTTAAAGGGTGGAAGTCGTCTTCCGGTTGGGGATTTCCAAAGGGTAAGATAAATGAAAGCGAACCCACTCATGAGTGTGCCATTCGGGAGGTGCGTGGCAGTGTCCACATTGTTGCCCGTTGCCCTGAGATTCTTCACCAGGTCCTTGAGGAAACTGGTTATAATCTAGCAGGTCAACTGAATCCTGAAAACGTATTAGAAATGTCGATCAAGGAGCAACTGATCTCCCTCTTTGTGGTTCCCGGAGTCCCGGAAGACTTTCCCTTTAAAACTCGGACTCGCAAGGAGATAAGTGTGCGTGTATTCAATTGTGCGTCTATTCTCTCGTGCTGAAGTATTTATAGCGGATCGAGTGGTTCAGGTTAACCGATCTTCCAACTTGGAGACGGAACAAGGCTGCACCTGGAAAGTTTTATTTGATATCTCCGTTCATTGCGTAAGTCTCTTTTCTATTTTATACAAAGTTGTGGTCATCGAATCCCGAGTAGATCGTTGAAGGCGTTCGTCATCGCCAACAAGCCTCGAGCATTAGAGGGCCGAGCTCGACAGAATAGAGGGTACACAAGCACGGAGAATGGCACACAGGAGTCTAGTTCATCCTCGGCCGACAATGGTGAACCCCAGACACCATCTCCTCAGTACAGCGAAGCACTTCCTGCGACTAGTCATCGCATAGCCACGCACGAGTCCGATGACGAGCAAGTTGTTTACCCTGAGACCATGGATCCGCACTTCGCCCGCCTGCTCAGTTCTCTGACGCTCTCGGCTGTAAGGCAAGATGATTCAAGGCACCAGGCCGCTCTTCCGCCTGTCAAATCACCCCTCTCGGTACTTGCTGACACTGGGACGCCACTAGCGAAGCAGAATATCGTCGATTGGTCTTCCCGCGTTTCTGCTCACGCAGAAACGCCTGCAATGATGTCTTCTCCCCATCCGAAACAAAGGCTTTCAAAGACGTCAACGCCTTCCATGCGTCGCGTTCCCCAGTCTTCGGGCATGAGCACACAGGCTCCCTCAGTTGAATCATCCGCGCTACGCACTTCACCATCTCAGGTTCCCACGACTCCTTCGTCAGGAGCCCTTTCGACTGTGTCACTATCCGCTCCATCTTCAACTTCATCCATTCCGTCGTCTCGCAAGTCATTGTCGTCAAGACGTACCTCGAGCACTGCTGATATATCGCCCTACCTTCCGCGCCCAACTGAAGTGCCTGCCTCAGGCAAGATGTTGAGGCAGTTGGCCCTGCTGGAAGCGGTGGCTGATGAGTCCTCACGCATGACCCCTACCCTACTCAGTAGGGAATTGCCAGCTGCGACTAATATTGGTCATACGCCTCGCGTCCGTCATCCAGGACCCTCGGCTTCCGTTCCGCCACCTATGCACCATCTGCAAGGCGAATTTCCTCCATTGCTTGGACAGACGCCAGCTGGATATCAACTTCCTTCTACCTCTCAGTACACTGGTTATTCTCAGCAGCCGCTTCCATTTGTTGATGACGTGTTCCAAGTGCGGCCACGCTCAAGTCAGTATTTTACCCATGATTACTCCACTCGGAATACCCAAGATCAATTGTTGTCTCTGCTGACAGGGCCTTCGCCTCCTGGCACCTCGACTGGAATTTCTTATCCTCATCCCTCTTACTCACAAGGCTACCTTCCAGCTCATTATCAGCCACATCTTTCTGCAAAGGTTTTCTCCCCTGTCTACCACCCTCCGGGTTCTCATATGATTACTGTTCCCCATACTGCAATACCCTCAGCCAGCGCCCAAGTCATGCCTGCTCAAACATTTCTACCACCAGGACATCCTTTCCCTCCATCACCGACTTCTCGCACCCCTGTTAACAACAGCGCTCAGCTGCTTTCACTCCTCAACAATAATAACCCTGCACCACTCCCACCCCACGTCAATGCTGGCTATAGATGATTCTACTACAACTCCGTATCATATATTTTGCTTGCCACTACCAACGCCAGTGTATGTGCTGCGCCCGCTTCCTTCTTTTTGGCATGCATTCCTGCACTCATTCCTTTCCATTTGGTTAGTCTTCTATTTCGGAGACATCTCTTTCTTTCTTGTCTCCTTGTCTTTTTACTTGCGCGTTTTAACGGTATCGGCGTGAACTATTGTTATTCTCATCGTTCATTCCAGTTCACTACTGCAGTACAATAAATGCTATTATCGTTTGCCCTCACTCCTACAGTACTACTACCGTGTCATCGTTGGTCTCATCGCAATACCTCCTGTAGTTTTGTAGCTCCATTCTCGTCCTACCCAGATATATCGTTGCCCTCGTCCGTGGTCATACGTATGTACTTGTATCTTGACGGTCGCATTCAAGCAAGATGTCGTATGCACATGCGATAGTTCACCGTAGGCAAGACAGCTGTGAGATTGTATCACGAATCGCAGAAATGAAGGGAAGAAAGTTCACTTCTTTACTCTTTGGACCTGACAATCTAAGTGTGAATTCTGTGAGAAATGTTGTGCTGTGCTGGTGCACGCCCCATGAAAGTTGATGATCGATGGCCTTGATCCAACAGGCTGTAGGCTTCGAAAATTACCTTCTGGAAAGGAAAAAGAAGTAAATGATGTCGGGTACGCACAATATGCTAGGCAAGGAGCTCGAGGTATTGAATCTTGGGTGTTGGCTTGCGCTGGTGCCGCCTCCAAAGAATACTATCTGAAGGTTCGCCAAAACATAAAACATACGTCAATTATAATCCTGGGTTAAGGGTTAAGAGTTCCGTGCTATGGAGGTTAGTAGCTGTCGAAAGTCAAAGCATTGTCGTTTCACTAAGCAACGGGGACGCCATGCGGAGGGAGCAAGGACCGGCGATATTCATAACCTTATTCAATAGTGTAGTGGCACTATTTTGTGGGTCGAACAACGTCCAAGTAGCCTGAAGAGGAGTGGCGAGTGGAAAGAATCAAGGGTACATTAATGGCATGATGCCTAACGAATCGTGCAAAGGAAGCTTGGCAGTTCGTCAATCACAATCTGACTCTGCACAACTCATCAACGTTGCATCACACTAACTGGCCTGGTGCAATACACAGTGTGTGTTTCACCAGGCCATGGAGTAAGTCACGGTAAGTACTTACCAGCTCGTACCCGAGTATGATGTAACACTTACACGTTTGCTCTAACGTGTTCACCATATGTCACATGACCGCGGCGCTGTGCTCAAGCGCTCAGCGCTCACGCTGCGCAGGTTGAAGTTTAATATAAGTTTCATGTGTATCGAGCGTTGTCCAAACCGCTGTATTCTTCAAGTTGTGGCTGGCTGCTAATTCTTACAGCGCAAGCTCGTTCGATCCCAAGACACTCATTTTTTCTCATGTCACTTTCCATTGCTAGCGATGCGTCCGCTTCGGATTCACCAGCTCTTCGTCAACGAGGAGTTCACGAAGCATCCGCTGATGATGACTCTGTTGTCTTTAATGTGATAGGAGATTTAGACTCCACTCCTAGCGCTATGGACTCTCAAACGGACTTGTCAGAGTCCTTGGAACAAGACATGTCCGAGGCCCGTCTTCGTCAGATGTACGATGAAGAAGAAATTGAGCGTTTTCTTCACCTTTTCTCCGCTGTAAGTTCGTGTCTTGTACGTCACTGTACTACATATCCTGAAGGCACTACAAGTATGTTACGGAGGTGAGACTACCGCAGGCAGGTGCTTCGGTTAGCACAGAGCAAACCAACACCGAGCCGCCAAGCAGGAGTTCCCTCCGCCTTCCGCGGTTACCGAAACCACCACCACTCCCTCCACGGCCATTTACTCGTGTCTCTGAACAGTCGGCGCCGTCTACACTTCTTCCGCCTCTCCTTCCCCCGAGACCGGTGGAACTCTCTTGGTCCGACCAGATAGCCCTTGTAAGTGCAACCACTACCGCAGTAGTATTACACTCTAAATTCCTTGCAGAAATATATACTACCAATCCTTCCGCCGGCCCCTCAACCGCCACCACCCTTCGCTCTAAAGCGCTTGACACTCGCTAGCCAGCGATTTTTCCTCGCAGTGGTTCCTCCTTATCAGGCCTTCTTTCTCTCCATGGCAAAATTAGCCTTATGGAAGGACCCACAACGTAGCGGATTGTATTGTGGGGTGGGTGTTAATGTGTGTTTCTCATGATCAAACGTTTATTAACATCCAGGGATTCTGGGTAATATGGCTGTATGATCTCCTTCTGCCGGCGCTAATACTGCGCATATTATGGGAGATGCTCAGCCGGAGATTCTTTCCGTATCCCACTTTAGAAACCTTACAGATGCGGCGGAAAGATTCCGACAGGGCTAGGGAGTTCGGAGAAAGCATCCAAGAACGCCTATCGGCAACTACAATTGGGCCGAAGGATGTATTTCAGCTATTCAAATCCTATAAGTCTGCAGCCAAAAATAAAATGAAGTCCGTTGCGAAGGACCCCGGTGCGACTCTATCTGGCGATGACATCGGCGCGGACGAGGCAACTACCGTTCTTGACGAAGATTCTCAAGAAGAGCAGGACATAAAACGAGATCTTTTACACCTTATCAATACCGTTGCAGACATTCATGAACGTGTTAAAAAGTATTGTATCCCTGATTTGTGAGGGGACGTCGATTTATTAATTCAAATGTCATTTGCCAGCATTTTCATGTGGAGACGGCCGGCTGTCTCCAAGAAATATGCAATAGTGAGTAACCTCGAAAGACCATTTCGATGCGCAATTAACTCCTAGCAAGGTCTTGACTATTGTGTTCTTCTGTACCTTGATCATCCCTGCACATTACTTGGCAAAGCTTATATATGGCACCTGCGGCATATTGTTCTGGCATGCTATTCCTGTGTTGGCTGCACTGCCGCCAGCTGCTCGAGCCAGGTCTGTGTTCAGCACATGTTTGCATCGCAACATTTTGATCAACAGTAAAATAGACTACCTGCTCCCTTGAGCGATGTCCCGACCGACGCCGACTATGCTATAGAAGTAATTGCACAAAGGATTGCTAAGGGAGAAGACATTAAGCCTCAACGCAATCGCAAGCATCGTCCGTCGAGTGCTCGCACAAGCGAAGTCGATCTATCGACCACCTCGTCATTCGAGGCATCACCAAGAAGCCAATTGCAAACTAATGAAGGTGTCGATTGGAAGAAATGGGGAGCGCGTGTCGCACAGGGAAAGTCACTGCTCGATGAAGGCAGACAGATACTTTCTCAGGGACAAGTGAGATCTTCATCCAAAATTTAGATAAATTGATAAATATTTGTCATGACAGCTTCGCGGTATCCCTTCACCGCAGGGATCAATTGGTATAATGTCCAGAGCTACACAAGCCGAGGGTGTCCACAGTGCGTCCGTAATCGCCTACGATAGAACGAGTTACTGATTTGCCTTCAGCGTATCCTGCTCACCACACTTCCGCGCCCGGTTTGATCACACTGACTGATACCGCGCTATATTTCACAGCACTTGCATCACAACAAGCAAAGTTAATCATTCCTTGCAAAAACCTTCGCGGCGTGAAGAAGACCGGTTTGATGAAAGGGCTTTCAATAACTTGGATGGAGGGGGAAAAAGAAGGTGGAAGAGAAATGGAAGAGAAGTTCCACTGGGTCGGTAATCGGGATGAGCTATTTGCGCGGCTCCTCGGCCCAGATGGTGCTCGATGGATGCGAATCTGACGGTCCTTCTCGACTCCCGACGCGTTAGTGGCTGGATTCGAACTCAGCGGCGTACGCGAGCTCACATTGATATCTCCACGTACTTTTTCCTGTCGTCCGTTATATCCGTTGTGCGCTTTGATATCCTTGTTGTTAACCCCTGTAACCTATTTGCTAACGTGATTTTCTCTTTTCTCTTCAACCGCTTGCTTCTCCTCCAACGAATTAACCTGCAGAATGTTCTTCTCTCCCGAATTGTTATCAAAGAGGGACAGCGGATTCGGCCTGCTTTGGTGCTGTTCTTGTGCCGTAGCATCTCATCTCATCACTCATTATTCTAAAAACCAGGCTAGCCGCAACCCTTGGCTCAAAATCTGCCTTTAAGAAATTGCCAAAGCGTTCAGTGTTGACGGCCGATATCTCCCAATTGTGTGATCTGATTGCTTCTCCTTCGGAGCCTCTGGCCCTTCGTCTCTCGAGCAACTTAATGGTCGGCGCTGCGCGGTACGTAGATTGAGTCCGTCAGTGCTACGAATGCTCACTACTTTCCGCAGTGTGTATAAAGGTTGATAATTCATTATATACCCAATTCTTGTACATTCATCGCTGTTGCTTATAGTCAAGCAAGAAATCTTCCTTTCTGATGTCACCGTTTGCTTCAACTCCCTTAAGCGAGTTGTGCAAGAGTTCCGTTCAATGGCCGCATCTGAGGCCCAACTTCAGATGGCTCAGCCGACTGTCAGGTGCGTCCTTGCCTCACATAATATAATTAAAGTTGACGTTCTTTATCAAGACCATCCACTGTCACCCTCGCTGCTGATCCCGGCGCTGTATTCGCTATGGATTTTGACGCAATGGTCGCTGTAAGTTTTGTTGCATTTGTTTTTGCATGTCGCTAAGTCGATGACTGGCTAGGACTGGGACGAATATTTGAACATCGGAAGTACGTCGTTTCCTGGACTTATAACTCGCATATATTTATGCCCAATTATAGATAATAAAGTTGGAGAAGAGGGGTCGTCAGACGATGAGTACAACCCCAAAGCTGAGAGGCAGAAAAGGAAGCCTAAGCAGTCTGCGGTTGTACCGGCTTCCACCGCGGAAAATGCCCGCACCAATACGCACACACTCAACGAGAACCATGACATATTCCTTACCAATTCTTTTGATGCCTCGTTTGGCGGCAGCGGCACCAACATCATTCCATCTTCTCAGAATGATAGCTTCGGCTTCGACATGTTTTTCAACGCATTTGACGACCTGGATATCGGGGAAGGTGTCGGCGACGATCTCGTAATGGAACTTGGTGAAGGCTGGGGAGGAGCCGGCTTGAGCAAACAAATCGAGTGTGTGTCCTGCTCTGCAGGCGAACATGTCACTGAATCTCCCAGTAATGATATGCAAGTGTATGATCAGATTGACTTCGAGGTTAACGATGCAGATAACCCGAATCTCGAACAAGACATTCCCACTGACAATGCCGGTGCATTTAACCAGAATGTCTTAGCACCCCCTCCCTCAGCCTTAACAACGCCTCAAGGAACACAGCGAAACTCAGCAGGTACGACGAATCACTATATGTAGACCTTGCTTATACACGTGTATGAAGCTGCATTTCCTTCCTCATCTTCCCTGAGCGGACACTCCCTTGAATCCCCCTCTGGTCAATTGGCTATAATTGCCGCGCAGACCGAAGAGATTGAACCTGCTGCACCCGGCAACAATCTGGTCTCTGAACCGGCCCCCAGGAGGACGAAGCGCGCTAGGCTTATTTTAGATGTACGAACGGAGTTGACTGACGACGAATTGAAGGTGCGTGGCAACTCTGCGGTGACCTGAATCTATAGCGCAAATTTCCGTGCAGGCTGCACGTCTGCATTATCTGGAAGAACAAAATGCGATCCATCGACAACTCGCCCGGAGGAACTTTGAAAAGGACCAAGGCAAGGTCATTGACGATTTGCTTTGGGGTGTTCCAGAACACAGTGAGCTCATTTGCACTTGCGGTTATCGTAAGCTTACACTTTCCAGTGCAAGCCCAAGAATTAGTCGATTTTTGGCTGGATCATTTCAAAGCCCAGGTAGACGCTCGATCCGCGTTCATGATTGAAGCCAAAGGTCAGCATTACTTCACACTGAACGTATGTCATCAAATACGCATGGTCTTCAGACGATTCCCCTCCGTCAAAGCGTAGAAAGACCAAGATCAGCACTGAAATTTCCAGTGGCGCTAAGGATATTCAAGTACGCGCTGAAAGTCTACCATTCGGTGCAAATCATGTGGGCCTAGATGATGTAAACGTGAATCTGGATGGAATGGATGTAGACATTGACATGAATTTCGACATGGGTGGTAAGTCGATCATCATGGCAAAAACCGAATACCAACAGCTCCTTCAGATGGCTGGGGCGGCGCTGATGGTGGACTCGAATTGGACATCCGTCGCTCATCTGAGGCAAGTTCTTGGTGACCATTTTCATACTCTCCTTGACAATAGTTTTAGGAACCGGGACAAGCGCGTCACGCTTCTCGGCCACCGTCCGTACTCGGAGATAATTTCGGCCTGGACATTGTGCAGAACTCTTTCTCTCAGCGTAGCGCACTCTTCCCTTGGGACAATGCCGGTGCAAGCTCTTCGGTATCTGGTGTAGTGCTGCAGGGCCGCGAGAGCAGTGACAAGATCAGCGTTGATCACGCGGAGACTCGCATGAGAGGCAGCTCAGTAAGTCGACGGGGCAGTTCCCTTCTGAGTCAACATGGCGAAGTATTTGGCGGTGCCGGAGGCTTCTTTGGGAACATAGAGGCGAGTCCGCAGATCAACGACGAAGAATTTTTATTCAACAGTACGTCAAACAACCCCATGAGTTACCTAGCGATCTAGCTCATGGTATCGATACAAGTCCCAGCAAGCAATTCTGTAGTTGACTCTCAATCATCCGATGTCAATGTTGAGACCCTCGAGAAAGGTTCCTTTAACTTCCTTGAGTGATCATTTACACTATTTGCCATTTAAACATGCTGTGCTAACACATGGCACTCAAAAGATACGCTAAGATGCAGTACAGATCACTGTCCGGGTTAGCTCCATTCCTCGCTTTTGACGATATTGTGCCACAGGACACGAGCACCGCGCACGTCGCAGCGGCGGCTCTCTATCATTGCCTTGGTGCGTCCTATGTCCCCTTGCCCGAAACGCACTGCTTTCAATTCCAAACTGTCGGACCCTACGCAATATTATCTGAATTAGCTCACTGATGCTGACCTGACTAGTGTTGGGTACGAAGGACCTCATCCAACTTCGCCAAAAAGATGCGTATGGAAGGATCGAAATCTGTATCAAGGTCTAGTATGCCTGGTCCGTTTATCGGCCGAAACTTTCCCACAATTGCGATATTCTGCCGTCCTGTAATTCTATCGAGCTTGTACACGAATAGATATGACATTAGACCAGTACTTGACGAGGCCGATGCCTAAATCTTAGACTGGTAACCTACCCGTCGACAGCGGTGGAGTATCTACCTTTTAATCCGCGCAAAATTCAAACTGAGGCAAGTCGTCGACTGCTATCGATAGAGGGACTGGTTACCAGTCTAGCTATCCTGTATGGCTCATCATGGAGGCTGTATGACTGACCATGGTACGATTTAAAATGATTTCACCGCCAAAATCAAATTACGTACAGTCTAGTACGGCTACCGCAGCAAAAAAACTTAATCGTGCCATTTCGCCCCCGAATACTGAGCACATGTTAAATGGTGTTTCACAAATCACCCGCCTGCACGCTTCGGTACAGCACTTGACTTTGTTTCGCAGTTTTAGACACTCACATTTCGCTCAATACACCATGTCCTCTCAATCCCCAGCTGTCCTTGCTGCACGCGCTGCACTTGCTAGCATAGATCTCACAAGCTATGATCCCGAACAATCGAGACTGATGGATGAGAAATGTATCTTGGTCGACGAGCAGGACAACGCCATCGGCGCGATGGACAAGAAAACTTGTGAGCATTAGTTGTGCTACACATCGCATCCCTCCTTAACAGCAGCTTTCAACAGGCCATCTCATGGAAAACATCGACAAGGGTCTTTTACACCGCGCCTTCTCTGCATTCGTTTTCCGTCCCTCCGATGGCAAGCTCCTCCTGCAACAACGTGCCGCAGAGAAGATCACCTTCCCAGACATGTGGACGAACACGTGCTGTTCGCACCCACTAGATGATTTCGAACAGGAAAAGATCGAGGAGGGTCAGCTCGGTGTGCGAATCGCAGCGTCGAGAAAGCTCGAGCACGAGCTCGGCATTCCACAAAGCCAGACGCCGATCGACGAGTTCCAGTATTTGACCAAGATCCATTATCTTGCACCGTCGAATGGCATGTGGGGCGAGCATGAAGGTGGGTGTTGATACTGTTTGCAATTTTAAGGGCGGACATCTCACCCTGTCGACTTCGACTTCCTCATAGTCGACTACATCTTATTCCTGACCGCGGATGTTACCGTGACGCCAAATAATAACGAGATCAAGGATCACAAATACGTGGACAAGGCCGAGCTACAGGCGATGTTCGATGACCCATGTACGTACATTTGATGGCCCCTATGCCGTGTAAACGAGCTTAACTCGGACGCGGTCCCCAACAGCAAACTCGTTTACACCTTGGTTCAAGCTGATTGCACGCGACTTTTTGTTCGGGTGGTGGGATACCCTGTTGGCGCGCAAGGGCCACGATGGTCGTGTCTATGCCAAGACTTTGACAGGTGTAGCTGATGGATCAAAGGTTATTAAAATGGTTTAATATGTATTTTATCATGGCATATACTATTTGCCGGCAGATTTTGTATACAAAGGGATCCGTTTCGCAAGGAGGCATATATCTGACCCACACTGACCTGGGAATGATCTTTAGGCATGTGTTTCTTTTCGCTTCTTCTCGATATGTTAAGCCAGGAAGGTGGACGGACCACGATTAAGACCCAGCTGTCTGTTAATTATGATATCTTCTGCGCTTTATTAATCGTCCTACGACATTACCTACCATGGTATGTGTTTGCTGCAGTACTCGCTCTGGAAAACATGAGCGTTCATACATAGTATAGCAGTATACATGGTAATCCATCCTTCCACGTCGTCGTTCTGTGAAGGTCGTGTTATGAATTACAGCTACTATAAATACATATGGTAAGTGATGCATGGGTTGCGTCGTGAATCGTCATTTGCAATCTCCTCGCCGGAACACTCCCCGTCATTGGGGCAGTGAGTATGAGCCCCCACCAAAAAATCGAGTTCATAAACGCTATAGACTGATCCCCATCGCCTCAGTGATCATTATGCCCAGCACGTGAGCCAGCACGCGAGTTGACGCGCGAGCGTATCCTTGTTCCGCGGAAAACCCAGATCTCCTTCTTATTCCCGAAACCAAGCATTCCAGTGCGTGCAAGGGGAACGGTTGCTTCAAGCTTGTAGCCCATCAAACTGATCTCCTTCAGTGCAGATGCCGCAAAGATGTCTTTGCTCAACTCAGGAGCTGTTGCAAGAACACGTTAGCGGGAGGAGATCGGTATGGAGATGGGGACGTACCCCCAAATGCATTCCGTTTGAGTTCGACGGTGTAAATTTCATCTTCACTTGTCCTGTCTCCGGCGATTTTGTATGGCCATGCCTTGCGGAGACGGGGACCAATCTGCTCGCCGATACGACGAGGGGGACGGACGAGGGTCATCTTGTGACCTGAGCGGGAGATATGTGCGACAAAAAAGTCGCAAGGCTCATCGGGACCGGTATCTTGAAAAACCAGCTGAGGATACTACACACGAAGTTAATGAGGCGTGCACGAGGCGTAGGGTAAATGGGGGACAAACGGGGTAACCTGTACTGAGAGAGGTGCGGTACTGATAACCTATGCGTGAGAGGCAGGCGAAGGTCTCGCATATCATTTTTTGGGCGCTAAGTAGGTGAGATTTAAACATGTGACGCGTAGCGTGAGATTTATGAACATACATGAGGGCCTCGGACCCATTGGTAGTCCAAGGACTCCGGTTAAAGAGAATGTGAAAAGCGTGGGGAACAGGAATGGTAGCTGCTGATATGCCATGCGGCCACATGGGGACAACAGTTTCCTTTATTTCTTCCATGGTGTCTTGGTAGGCAACGTTGCCCAAGCGGAGCTCATTTGCGCCGTGAAAAGAGACAAACATGTGCTCTGTGAAACGCATAAGATGATAAGTTGATCACGTTATGGAGTGGGTGATTGACCTGGAATATAGTTCGGATTTGAATTTGTGCCGGTACGGGTCATGGGCACGAGGCGCTGGCGTGCGCTGGAAGATGTTCGAGTGCGCTCAAGAGGAGGTTGAGCGGCGCTAACAGTATCTGAACGGCGGAGGCCATGGTTCTTCTTCATCGCTGACCTGAGTTGGTGCTTCTCTGTGTTATTGGAAGCGATTGGACGTGTTGTATTTGCACGCTTGGGACGGGATTGAGGCGGGCGCGGAGCGGGTTCAGAATTTGGTGGGATGAAGGGGGGGATGACATCTGGATGAGATTGAGGGTATGGTGTTCCAGGGTAATGATCGCGAGGCCATTGTGAATTGTTGTATGGATCAGATACAGGAAATGGTTGGTGTTGTTGCTGTTGCTGCTGCTGATAGGCAGGAGGGTAATAAGTATGATATGGCTGACCGTAGTAGGGGAAGTTTGCTTTATTGTAAGTTGAATGCATGATGAGGGATGTCAACAGAGAAGAAGAAGAGAAGGAGGTGGTGGAGGAGGAGGAGGAGGAGGAGGAGTTGATCCACTTGAGTCGTTGACGCTGATAATTTCAGTTGATAAAATCATTGGCCTCGTGTGCAAGATACAAGACATGAGGCAAATTGACGGATTCCCATTCTTGGCCGCGGAAGAAGTTCTATCAATTAGGCGCTGCTCCATTTCTCCAGCGGAAAATTCAAAATTCCGTGCGCCGAACTATTAGGCGTGGTTGTGATCTCAAATTCAGATGTGTGCTGTACGGTATACCATTCAGTCGGACGAGTTCACCAATTTCTGTGGTGAATGACTATTTTTAAACTTAGCCACTACGCTGGCATCACGTGAGTATTTTTGGGTCATCCAACACACCTCCCAAGCGTCTTTCCTCTGTCTTCCTGATGGCGTCAACGTTCTTTACCTGGCTTAGATCTCCTGCTGCTCGAGACTACTTCCTCAGTGTGTTTTCTCATCATCATTTGCTGCTTTCAACCCTCTTACTTACTTTATACAGGCACTCACTTCTGGGGTCCAGTCAGTCATTCCCACTTCTCCAAGCCAGCTTTACTCACTCCTTGCAGGTCGCTAACTGGGGTCTTCCACTCGCTGCCCTCGCCGATCTCCGCAAAGATGAAGAGGTCATTTCAGGTACAATGACCACTGCCCTTGGCCTCTACTCGTACGTTCACATTTCACTCCCACCCAAACTTCCTACTGACCTGTCCTCCCAGGATGGTCTTCATGCGCTTCGGTGTGTCCCATCACGCTGTTCTACATCGCGCCGCTTAACTGACGCGGTCATTTAGCCTGGAGAGTGCAACCCCGGAATTACTTGCTATTCGCCTGTCACCTGACAAACGCGACAGCGCAGTCTATACAAGAGGCCCGCTTCGTAAATTACTGGTATTATGGTGGTCGCGAGCAGAAGTATGGCCTTGACAAGGACAGCAAGGGTCCAGTCACACAAGCCATCGAAGCAACGCAAGCAGAGGCAAAGAAGGTCACGGAAGCAAAATAATCATCTCCTTCTATGCAGTCTTGTCGTATTTAGAGAGGAAAAAACATTATCATCGTGCATGTTTTTCAAATCACATTAGTTTTCACCAAAATTCGTCATCCCCATCTCCTTTACTTTTCTTCCCGCCCTTACTTTGCGCCAGCGCCTGCCGCTCATACATCTCAGAGATCTGCCAATCAATCAAGTAACCGACTAGCCACCGAATATGAGAACACTCACTTGCTCGGGACCGGTAGCATCATCTGCCGACTTATCGTCACGCACTCGGATGAACCGGGGAAAGCGCAACGAGATCCCGCGCTCCTCTATCAAGCCTTGTGCTGCCGTATACACAGGGCTTAAACTCAGATCTGCCGCGAGCACCTCCCACACGACCTTTGGCTCAAACCACACGTCAGGTTTCGCTCCCCCAGGTTTAATGTCCCCACGAGGTTTTGTCATCTCAAGCGGTCGCAGAGTATCCCAGTGCGTCTGCAACATCTCCTCGCTGAACCCAGTGCCGATCTTGCAGATAGTCTGATACTCCTCGGAGTCGGCGTCACAACAGGCGAGGAGGAACGCTCCGTAGACGTTCGTGCGCTTGCCTTTGCCGTAGTACCCCCCAACGACAACGAGGTCGAGGGAATCGCCAACACCAGCAAGGTAGTCTTTCTTCAGCTATATGCAGTTTTTATTTGTCAGTAAGATCCCGACCAGATGAAATAGAAAGTACCTTGAGCCAGTTGACACTCCGCCGGCTGGGCTCATAGTAACTCGCGTCTGACTCGAGCATCTTGACCATAAGTCCCTCACAGCCGTCCTTCACACTCTCTTCGAGGAATGCTTGGATCTCATCCGTTGTCGTCCCATCTGAAGACTTGGCAAAATCGAACTCTCCAGGCACAATCTGAAAATGCTCCCTCAGCAGCTCTCGACGCTCGCTAAGTGATTTTTGGAGGAGTGGCTATAAGCACGTCAGTCAATGCAACACCGTTATGGATGGGCAACCGACCTCGCCGTTGAGGTAGATGAGGTCGAACGCGAAAAGGCAGACTTTGACTTGAATGTCCTCAACCTTGACGTCTTTGCGTTTTCGCTTGCTGAGTTCTTGGAATGGCATGAGCTTGCCGGAGGTCTTGTCAATAGCGACAGCCTCCGCATCCAGTACGAACGACTTTGTGTTCTCTTTGATGCACTACAACGCAAATATTTCTATCAGCTGAAAGTCCATTCTATGAGCAAAATGACCCACCCTCGGCAGCTGCTCCACCAAATCCGGATATTTGGCCTTCATATCCTCTGAATTTCTACTAAATACACTGACGCTGCCATCCTCTAGCCTGTGTACCTGAGCGCGCTCGCCGTCATACTTGTACTCACACGTGAACTGCCGCCCCTCGAAGCGGTCGAGTACCTCACCAATCGCTTTCGTCGGCTTGGCTAGCATTGGCTTGAGCGGAACACCTGGTGTGAGCTTGCAGTGCGTGCGCAGGCCCGACAGGCCACGACTGAGTAGTGCGGGAATCACAAGGTCGTATGTCGGGAGCTCGCTGGAAGAAGTGTCAGTGAGCGTGAGGAGGCGAGACGAGACAATGGCGACTAACCTGTAAACAGCTTTCATGATGTTGGCACCCTCTTCAAGGCGAGAGGCCACTTTCTCTTTACTCCATCGCTTTCCGGCTGTCATACAAGATGAATTAACGTCTGTAGCGAGGTGTGGGGGAGACGTGCCTTGTTCCTTAGCCAGAACAGCAGCATGCGCAAGGGCTACGAGAACCGTCCGCTCGGCATTGCCGATCCGGAGCTTGCCTTCTAAGCTGCGCACGATGTACTTCGCCTCGAAGTCCTGGCACGCAGCAAGGAGTTTGGTAATGATTGACACCTTCTTTGCCTGAGACTGTAACGGTGAAATAAAGGCTGAGTATTCGAGGACTTGTGCGAGATGTGAAGAACGCACCGAATGTCCCGACGATAATGCGATCTCTCGCAAGTTCGAGAAGACGAAAGGGACTGTAAGAAGTTTTGGTTTAAAGAGGGTCTTCTGACTGTTTTTGGAAATCTGCACAGAGTGAGCTCACGTAGTTAAAAAGTCAAGGAAATCAAAGTCAGATTTACCATTGCCACGAGCCCGAGATCGCCTTCTTTCTTGAGATCAGCCTTAATGGTTGCAAGGCTCCGTCCGGTAGACTCGCTGATGGCTTTGATAAGCAGGCTCTCCCCAATACCCAGTTCTACGCCGATATAATCCGGGCTTAACTATGTCTCTTAGTACAGAAAGATCCTGTAACTTAATGGAAAAGCTTACACGGTTGATGCATAGGTATACAGACTGTAGGAGTGAGTTGTAATCGTCTTTTTTGCTGCGTTGTATGACAAGAAGGAAGAAAGAGGTCAGGAGGGAGGTCTTTTCGAGCCTCTTAGTGGTAGCTTCGATAAGCGAGAAAGTCTTCGTTAAAGCGGCATAGGGTACTCTGCAAAGTCACTGTGCAGGAAGACTGTGCGAGATTGTGAGACGACATACGGGTCTCCAATCTTCCATCCGCCCTTGACGTCGACTTCTGCCGTTCGAGTTAGTGCTTCTTCAGCGCTATGTGAATAAGTCAAGTTAGTCCTCTTGAAGTTCCATCAGTAGGAGTGGAACATACGTTTGCGTTGCCGCAGCCTCGTCTTCCTCACTTTCCTCAGCAAACTCTTCCTTACCCTCATCTGCGCTTGCTGAGGAGTCGGCTGGTGGCTCTTCTACGGGAGCGGACAGCGGACTTGCTTTGGCTTTCCCTTTGCTTTTGCTTTTCGATGAGGGTTGTGAGGAGGAACGCCTACTTCGACTGGAGGGTGCTGGTGCGGTGGTAGAGTCCTCATCCTCTGACTCGATGACACGTCTCCGCTTGGACCTTGAAGGCCCAGGTGATGCTGGAACATCGTTGAATTGATCCTCAAGTCTCAAGCTTGTGTGGCACTCGTACTCACCAACACCCCTCGGCGAAGTGACATCCTTCCGCTTTGTTTCAAGCTTCGCTGGCGCTGCGCATCATGAACGACCTGTCAGCGACGCAAGAGAACGATTTACTCACACGTTGGTGGTTCGCCGTCTTCCGTTGCGTCTGTTTGTACTGCTGGCTGTTTGCCATTTGAGACGGGTGACGCTAGGAGTACATGCAGATTAGTAAACTCTCTGGTTCATGGACGTCAGGATGCGTACTACTTTCAGGCTTCACTGACGCATCCACCTCCATCCCATCTACCTTCACATCACCGATAACCTCGCCTCCTCCTTCTTCCGCATCATTCTCTTTCACGTTATGTTTGCGCTTCTTTCCCCATATTTCGGCCAGGTTCGACTGCTGTGGTGGTGCTGGCTTATTATTCTTTGGCATCTCAAAGAATTTACCTGGAAAAAGTAGACGTAGGTGAGCAGGAAGAGAATAATGTTGGGAGATGTACCGAGCGTTTGTTGTCTTCCCATGAATCTTGTGTGAGCTGCTACGCGGTAGAATGAGCGCGTGATGAACATAGACGCGTCGTAAACACGTCGCGTAAAAGCTGTGTAAATTATAATTACCTCATGGATTTAACTCCTATCCGCCACGGAGTCTGGAGGCAGCAGCAGTGTGTCAATTACATTGTACATGTTACTCAGTACCGTGCGTTAACTGCGGGCATAAATTGACTTGGACGATGAGGGATTGGTATAGTTACGAAATGGCTACTAGTAGTAACACCTTCCACCATTATCCACATATACGCTAAAATGAGAGCGCTCTCCACAAGGTTATCGCCGAGGATACTCTCCCTAGCCTTAGACCAAGTGGCAAGATGGTACTACTTGTCAGCAATTTCTATGCGGCTGTCAGTATTTGTGCGCTGGTTGTTGGATCCTAAAGTTTGTACATGAGCCCACGCGCTTGTTCTGCTGCTTCCGCCGTAGTCCTTTGTTCTTTGGCATAATATGTATGTCTAGCCCCAACGCTGGCATCATGTTTTGGTAAGATCCACCCGTGATACATATATCTGAGTATGGTCTAGTTTTGGGGACTTACATGTCTCGGAACAACTATCGCCACTATGTATGAGCAGACAGAATACGTCTGAAAACGACTCAGGCTCGCGGTCTGCGGTAAATTTGACCAGCGCATCAGGGTACGTGGGTGCTCAAGCTCAAGTTTCAAATGGTACTCAGATGTGACTGGTGATGTTAGTAGTTACCCTATCTCTGAGCCGGCGGCAAACTTCGGCAACTGCCGTAATCTGTACAGTTTCAACTTTTGTGGCTTGTTTCCCACACGGGCAAGCTAGCATAGAGTGGCGCCCCTTCGGAAATCGAGCTCCCCCCTCAAGAACACACCTATCATGGCTGAGCAAGTACGTGCGACTACTTCGTTGAAACCGTGCCGTCTTATTGACTTCCTGTCATTCATAGATCGAAAAGGCGTTCCAAAAGCAGCACTTATTCCAAAACGCCAAAGCCCGCGGTATGAAATTTTTAGCCCGTGAAATCAACGCAGGAACTTATGTGACTATGATCGCTGGGATGAAGGCGGCAAGAAAGTAGCGACCAAGGACAAGCGGTGGTACAAGGATGTTGGTCTCGGATTCAAGACCCCTTCGGAAGCTATCCACGGCACTTACATCGGTACGTCTATACACTTGTTCCATTATGCTCGGAGAGTTCATAGTTATGTCAGACAAGAAATGCCCCTTCACCGGTGACGTCTCAATTCGTGGTCGTATCTTGACCGGCAAGGTTGTCTCAACCAAGATGACGCGGACAATCGTCATCCGCAGAGATTACCTTCACTACATCCCTAAATATAGTGCGTCGGGAGATAACTTCATCATCCATTCGTACTTAATTGTCTCTAACAGACCGTTACGAGAAGAGACACAAGAACATGGCCGTACATGTATCGCCCGCTTTCCGTGTCGAGCTTGGTGATATTGTCACTGTCGGTGAGTATTCATGTTCTGTTGGCCCAACTGGTAACTGATCGCATCTGATGTAGGACAATGTCGGCCACTGTCGAAGACTGTGAGATTCAACGTCCTGCGGGTGTCGAAGAGCAAGGCAGCAGCCAAGGCTTTTGGCAAGTTCTGAGACGGATTCCGGTTCCTATTTACCTTTTTGCCACTGCATGATTTCTACTACCCATGTTGCATATGACATGAAAAATCCATCGCTGAACTATGTTAAACACGCAAACATGACGCCATAACTGAAGCTCGTATAAACAGTTACTGTAGACAAAGTGGAGACGAGCGCTTAACCGAACAGGAAGTAAACAAAAGGAAACAAGGACGGCGCCGCTTTGATCGACAAGTCCCTCGTTGGAGACTTGGCAAGTTGGCTCGACATATTCTTGTCTTCAACCACTTTGCAAGCTGGCTCCAACACTTCTCACCGTTCTAGCTTCCAAGTTCTCTAGCAGGTCACGGTCCCAGTCTTCAGCAACACAGCCAGGCTCGCCTTCACGTGAATCCCAACCTTTACCAATGGGCCAACAACAGTCTAAGAAGGCAAAGAAAGGAGGCAAGGACAAGGACAAGGACAAAGACAAGGATGTGGAGCCTGCACATGAAGATTCCTCAGAGGAATTGAACGGGACGGTTCCCCGCGGCAGTTTGTCTCGCGCAACTGGTCATCTTGCTCACACGCAGAGTGCCGCCCACGAGTATGACGCTGTCCGAAATACTGCTCCCACTCTTAATTTACCCAACTTCGGAGAGCCCAATGGAAGCGATTCACTACTGCCTGGTTCGCCAGGTACTTCCCCGATGGCTCTCAGTTCCTCCCCCAACGACCTTTCATCTTCCTCCCTTCTCGCGCCACAAGCTCCGGCTCCATCAGCGAAACCATCCCCGGCTCCTCTCGACATTCCACTTACACAGACGATCTTATCAACTTCTATGCCGTCGTCGTCTTTCACTCCGGGTTCAGCAGCCAGTAGCTTCCCGTTGAGTGATGCCGCAGGAGGAAAGATTAGACAGTTCGACGTTGACGATATGATCCAACGGCTTCTTGATGTGGGGTATACTGGTAAAGTGAGCAAGTCACTGTGCCTGAAGAACCCAGAGATTGCTGCTATTTGCCAAGCGGCGCGGGAGGTATTCCTCAATCAGCCCACTCTCATCGAGCTGTCACCACCAGTAAAGATAGTTGGTGACGTCCATGGACAATATTCTGACCTCATCCGCCTCTTCGAGATGTGCGGTTTCCCTCCAGCTGCCAACTATCTTTTCCTGGGCGACTATGTTGATCGCGGGAAGCAGAGTTTGGAGACAATCTTACTACTCTTGTGTTACAAGATAAAGTACCCGGAGAATTTCTTCCTCTTACGTGGTAATCATGAATGTGCGAACGTCACAAGAGGTCAGTCGCTTGCCAAACTTCTGCGATGTTGTTGTCCTAATATTCCTCAGTGTATGGCTTCTATGACGAGTGCAAACGACGGTGTAACATAAAGACATGGAAGACATTCATAGACGTTTTCAATTGCCTACCCATTGCAGCTATTGTTGCCTCCAAGATATTCTGTGTACATGGCGGGCTATCACCTTCACTTCAATCCATGGAAGACATCAAACGCATACATCGACCGACCGACGTTCCAGACTACGGTTTGCTGAACGATTTACTATGGTCCGATCCATCGGATACCGCCTTGGATTGGGAGGACAACGAGAGGGGGGTGAGCTACTGTTTTGGGAAAGCCATCATCAATGATTTCCTGGTCCGGTATGACATGGATTTGATATGCAGAGCTCATATGGTCGTGGAGGATGGCTATGAGTTCTGGAACGACCGAACACTGGTGACGGTCTTCAGTGCCCCAAATTATTGTGGAGGTTAGCATTACTCTTATTTTCATTCGCTCAGCACTGAAATAGAATCCAGAATTTGACAACTATGGTGCCTGCATGAGGTATTTATGCTCTTGCATAACCCGACAGTGGATTCCAATTGACTTGTTACCCTTCTAGCGTCTCAGAAGACCTTTTGTGTGCTTTTGAGCTCCTCAAGCCTTTAGATGGGCAGGCACTACGAAAAGAGATGACAAAGGCCAAACGGAAGAGGTGGGCCATCTTGTTCATATTCAAACCTTGACCGCATATTGAAGCTATGTCTAGTCTAATGGCGACTGCGACCTGATCATGGCATGCCACACGTAGCACGTCAGGTTGGTTGGGCCAAGGGCGAGAGCAACCTCGCTATTGAACACTATATCTTCGGCGTCAAGTCGTATTTGGGGCGCTGATACTGTTGGGATATTCAGGGCCTGCACCTGACCTTACCTACAAGCATCTTACCTCTACCCGTTCCGTCTAGTTTTGACCTATCTTACTTGATATCCCAGCACTTTGTTTTGCGCAAGCACACTCCTTTCTGTCGAAAGCATGTACCCCTCGCATCTTACTCTCATTACCCTGGCTATCTTTCTTTTCAGTTTCGCACTTTCTCGTTCCTCCTTTCGGGCTGTTATTTAAGATGTCGCATATTTTCATTTGTCTGTGCTATATAATGACTGCTGAAAAATGCTGACAGCCGTTTTCAGGAGTATCATCATGCATGTCGCCAATCTCACTTTTCATTATGTTCCTTCCGTAGAACTTCTCTAAGTTTAGCTTTGAAAACCGCAGTACCTCCGAATCATTACTGTGTTCGGTTGAGGTCTAAATGCTGGATGGACATGACTATCACATGAAAAGAAAGACGCGGTCTCCTCAAACAGACAGGTGTCAGTTTAAGATAATTAGACTTCGCATTATTTGTGCACTTACACCTGACCCAACATGATTGAATAATTTTAAAATGTCAGGTCGTTATTATTGCCAAGACCAAGTTTGACATCTGACGTTGTGCCATGAAGACGGCTTCACTGATCGACACTGTGCTTGAACGTTTGAACCGCCCCAGGAATTTTTCATCAGGTCACGCTGATGATCACAAATCCAAATCTAGATTGATGAGCTTCAAGCTCGCTCTATTCTACATCTGCGTCTATCTGTCAGCTCTGAAACATATCATAAGAAAGTACTGTGAAAGCCCCGACAATCATGCCCGCCCCCAGCAGCCCCCCAGCAGTTAACCCAACGGAGCCTAACATCAGATCCGAGATGAGTGTAAGGACGATTGTAAGTAGATTCCCAACGGAAGTGATAATCGGACCCCAGACTCCCAACAGGATCTAAAAACTATTTGATTAAACAAGGGATGGTATGCCTTTGACGATGCTTACCATGAAACTTGCATTAAATATGACACCCGTGACACAAATTCCTAGAATTGCAATAGCGGTTCCCATGCTGGATGGAAGTGCAAACTCTTCAATACCATAATAATGTAAAATGGGTAAGGGTATCCAAAACACAAATAAGGTGCATGCGCCCATGCATGTTGTGATGAAGTTGGGATGAAGACCAAATGGAAGAGAATACGCGATCTCATTACTGATGGGGAGAGGTGTAGACAGTGTCTCCTCATCATCGGCCCGTTCTATTGATGTTGGGATGTGTGAATAATGCACAGACTCGGCAGCCAGCTCCGGGTCTAACTGTAGTGCCACAAACTTCTTGTAGATAACTTGGTACAAACCATATAGCACGGATGCAGTCAGAGTTAGAAGGTCGCCAATGAATGGAGCGGGAGTGTTAACTACAACCACATCGCGGGTCGCAATTACGGATTGAGTAGGTGGCACGCTTCCGGCATACACGATGGTGAGTACTCCTGCCGTGGCAAGGGCAACGGCACACATCCGAATAAGACCCCATTTCAGATTCAGCAGCTTGACACTGAAGACGTAAGCGAAGAAGGCATTAGCATTCCAGATAGCGGTAACGTCGGTGACGCTGGAAAATACTTGAGCTTAGAAGTGTAGAAAGCCATTGGAGACATACGGGGCATATACGACAGCAATAAACCACAAAAGCGTAGGTATGCTGAAACAAGCAGTTATGATGAGAAGCATAACCAGAAATCGAGACAAGGGAAATTGAGATGAATAGGCGGTTCTCGATTCTTGAGACCCTCGTGATGTCAATTGAACGGTGATAGCGCTAGACAAGCCGGATAGCAGAGTACGAAAGGAATGTTGAGTCGTGAGAAGGAGATACCCGAGGTGCAGTGGAAATGATATGATGAGAGACGAATGCACGATGTAACTGTAAACTCTTGAGTTCGAATTTTGGATAGGCATACCGCCGATTCATCCCCCTACTCACAAGAGAAAGAATGAATGATGATAACCCAGCGTTGTCTGGACATGCTAGGTAATCGGTTATCAGCAACTGGTCCGATGTAAAACTATAAGTTCATCACCTGTGTGAGTTGAGACTCTGCGACGAAAGCAAAAAGCATTGCAACGAATACTGCAAGCGCAGCCTTACCACCTAAGCGTGACCCAAAGGAGCTCTCTTGTGTGTGGGTCATGATGGTAAGGACGAAGTGAGGGAGGCGAACACTGAGCGGATAGACTTGGTTGGCCTGATTGGTCACTGTTCCATTTCGCGTGATTAGCGCTTCATCGCTTGGACGCCTTTGTAGTGCAAGTCTGGCAGTACCAGGTTTTTTTTATGTAAGTCAAGTGCTGCATAAACAAACACCAAAGTAACAAAATTTCAAAGGAATGTTGCACGTGACTGCTCTCCCTCTTCCGACATCATGTTGAGAGCCTTGCTAGCCTCAAGCAGGCCACTACTAGCGCGTTTGCGCGTCCCTACTATTCCACACACACATAATTCCCCATTCGCAATCCCACCACTGGGCACGAGTCTAATACCGTCCGCTGCTCGTGGAATGAAAGTGAGATCATCGGTGAAGGTCATGTGTGATGGGTGCAGCGTTGTGAAGCGCAAAGGGAGAGTGTACGTCGTATGTTCGAAAAATCCGAAACACAAGCAGGTCCGTTATCGTCCCACCCTTGTCCCGGTTTTTATTGACTCCATGATGTGTAGCGCCAAGGATAATCACCTTTTGTACCTACGTTCTTTAGTCCTGCGAACCATTTGATAAAAATGCGGCTAGGGAAAGAGGATCATTTCTATCAGGCAATGTAATGCGCATTCCAACCAGCTCCCGAACTATTCTACTACCTATGTTATTGACGAAGCCACATTTGAAACTCGTAACTGATTCCATTTTCCTCCTGGACCCCCGCTGGCACGTCAAATCCCGTCCACTCCACGAGTTCACCATGAGATACTTGCTTCCAAGTCGCTTTTCCTTCCTCCCCTACTTCCAAGAAGTCTGGCATATAAACGTCACATTGGGTGAAATCAGGTGCAATGATCCGCGTCAAGAGGACACGGTTGGCAGTACATGACATCGGATTCGAAGATGTGGGATTTAGAGCCTCCGAGAATAAGGATACTCCACCGATAATAAAACGTCGGTGTATATCAGTTTGGAACGTTAACTCAACTGCCGAAGTCAAGTTTGGGCAGAGGTGAACTGGAGCCGATGGCCTGGATGGCGCCCTTGTTGTGTTCTGTCAATGAAATGGTGAAGAAAAGTAGAATACAGACGTACAATTCATAGTCCTCGTTCCGACTAACGACTACGTTGAATCGTTTGGAGAGAGGCTTGAAATTGGCTGGTATGCTCTCCCATGTCTTCCGTCCCATGATCACCGCGTTTCTCTGTCCCTCGGGTGCACTAGATGTGACCCGAGCAAAGTAGGCCATCTCCTTCGACAACCGCCATGGAAGTTTACCACTTTGGCCGATACCGTTTGATTTCGTGGCGGCGACGATGATCGTAAGATGTGACATGATCTTTTTTGAGAAAAAGTAATTTGCTCGGGTTACATCCTGTGTACATCATATAGACAGTGCGAAAACTACTCTCATTATGCTCAAACTCCTGTAGAGAATTTATTCCTAAGGGCATATATGCCTACAATAAGTGTCGATATCACTTTAAATTTTGTACGCGTGTAATGAGCAGTGGTAGTGATACAGGTGATATTAACAAAACCGTCTTTCCAGCGCAGTATAACTAGCATTTGTTCACGCTCGAAGGAAACTTTGAAAAAGGTACAGTTTTCACTGTCAGTGCCGACGCGATGATGCGAAGTAATGTACTATCTGAGCACATCCAACGCATTTGAGAAGACGATCGTCTAGGGTCAGCATACAATGATCGTCATTCAAATTCCTGCAGTGCGGATAAATGAGACCGACGCCACCTGTGACACAGATGAAGTTACGCAGAACAATAGTGTGCAATCAAGCGCACAGACGGCTACGAAAACACTTGAACGACAATAAGCGAAGGTCTGGCGAGTAGGATTAAACCGCTCAATGCTTTGTTATCACACTTGTACGCAACAAGTGTCAGCATGAGAGCAATAAACACTGCCTTCAGTTTGCAAGCATATAATTGACAGTATAATAATAGGCCCATGCATTTGACAGGGCTTTCAGGTGGACGTGATGCGAGGTCCTTTATCAAGTTACAAGGCCTGACAACACGAACTTGTCTTTAGTCTTTCAACAGGAAAGACAGGATCGACGTACAAATGTTACAATTAATGCGTTGTAGACTAGTTAGCAAAAGCTTGAATGCCAGTCATCGCCTTCCCAAGGATGAGGCCATGGATATCCTGCATGAAGAAAGAGTTTTGGTTGTCAGCTTAGACGACCATGTAGAGATGTCAATGGGACTAACGTATGTTCCTGTAAGGTGAAGCGCATCAGCAACCGCTCCAAGCTACAGTGGACAAGCCACGTACCTTCGTAAGTATTTACAACCTGCAGATTTGCGACATGTCTGCCTATATGGTACCTTAGAGATGAAGCTTAGCTCTTGCATGGCATTCGCGTGATACCACAGACATACTCATCCGATGATGCATTCCCGCCAAGAATATCCAAAATGATCCGACAGTGCTGAAGAGCCTTTCCACAGTTATTGCGCTTCACCATACTGACCATTTCGGGGGCCAGCTTGCCAGAGTCCTTTAAACGTCCGATCTGCAAGCTAGCCTGCAAGCCAAGAGCAGCTTCAGTTTGCGCATCTACGAGCTTCTTCTGGACGAGTTGGAAAGATGCCAGCGGTCGCTTAAACTGCTTGCGATCAAGTGCATAGGCGAGGGCTTTTTGGATAGAATCCTCGAGAGCCCCCATTACACCCCATGAAATACCATATCGAGCACTATTGAGACAGGAGAAAGGCGCACTAAGGCCTTGCCCGTGCGGGAGCAATGCATCATGCCCCACTTTAACAGAGTCCATGAAGATCGAGCCAGTCAACGATGCCCGAAGCGCGATTTTGTTTTTGATGGCTGGCGCTTCCAAACCTTTCATGCCCTGCCGGTTTGAAAGTGAATATAGAGACGAATAGTAAATCAAAAGGCTTACTTTCTCCAAAAGGAAGCCTCGGACTTTGCCATCCCATTTGCAGCGAGCCCAGACGACAAAGATGTCACTATTACGCTTGCAGATCAGTGGATACCATAGAAGATTGACAGTGGAACCTACGCCACAGGTGCATTTGAGATCCAAGTCTTGCTTCCATTAAGGATGAAACCACCATCAGTTTCTTCGCACGTTGTCTCCATTCCAGCTGGGTCGGAACCGTGATTCGGTTCAGTCAGTCCCTGTTGCAATCGTTACTTTATATGCAAAAGTTCATATCCAGCGGTCTCATACAAAACAGCCAACAAGTTCTCCCTTGGCTGTATAGTATGAGTGCTAGTTCCCCATCGCGATGCAAAGCCCTACCTAACCGAGGAAGATATTTTTCCTTCTGCGCATCAGTACCGAATTCATTGATCGGGTGCATGACAAGCGATGACTGGACAGATGCCATCGACCGATAGCCGGAGTCGACGCTAAGACGAACGATAATTAGACACAATAATCACCAAAACTGCGATACTGACCGCTCGATTTCCCTTGCGACGAGGCCGTAAGCCACGTTGTTCACTCCAGCGCAGCCATAGCCTTTAATGGTCGGTCCAAGTAACCCCAGTTTACCCATTTCAGGTAGAATATCATGGTCAAATTCTGGGTGGGCGATGAATCAGGAAACCTAAGATAAAACAGTATGGCTTACTTTCAGTCCGCCAACCTTCTAGCACACGGCGAGTGAGATTCTCCTAGTAGGCGAATCATCACACGGCATTTTGGATGTAGACTAGATAAAACTTGCCTGACAGTACTCGCGAGCAGCGTCACTTCATAGATGTGAGCTTTACGTTCGCCGGAGATGCACCGGTTTAAGACATACCGTATGGCAATTTCCTCTTCCGTTAGGAGGGATTCCAGGTTCAGTGGATCCTGGCAAGCAGCTTGAGCCGGCTATCACTGAATGCGAATCGGGCTTACCTCGTGGTTATATTTCGCATACCCAGATGCTATTGGGTGGGAGTTACAAATCATAGCCAACAAATCATCGATCACCGTTGTACTAACCCGCGCGTCTCCCATTGAGAATATACGGTGTCTGTGTCCAATAGGAAGGATGCCCAAGACGAGGAACGGAACTACGCGCAGAGAACAGTATGGACATTGTGGTATCAACCTGGTATCTTTTTTGTAAGTCTCACTTGTGCTGTGGGTAGGATGCAGAAGATGGCACAAAGATGCGTTGCGGGGAAACCGGAACGGAGCTACTCGGGCTTCTAAGTAGCCGAACCCATCATATCAAAATCTGACTCGGATCTATGTATAAATCTGAGTCTCCATCGCATCGTAGGGAATTTTCAGGAATCTGGACCTGTGTGCCTTTTTGTTTTAATTCGTGAAGCCTCTTCAAGTTCTCTTAGGGACTCGCCAGGACTTGTTGTCTCACTGGCCTATTCGAGCAAACGTTACTTGCACGAAACCCTCAGACGTTGAAAGCCGCGAGATTTTGAGCATTATGCTGATATTAATGGAGGATGGGGCTACCTATGTTGGTCGTCGATAACCAGGTGCATCCTATCGCGCTATATATATGTACTGTGTATAAAACCAATGGTCTATATAGTATAGCACCATTAGTACTTTCATTGCGAGAAAACAATCTATTTCGAAAGCATCGAGAACATGCGGGGTAAACCATACTATAATACAAGCCAATGTTCAAGCCCACTTCTTCCACTCACTACCGGCTGGAGGCTTCACTTCGACACGACTCTTGCTCACTTCCTCCCAGTTTGTACTGAGGGTGGTTCCCCCACTTTCCTGGAAGCTCTTCAACATTGCACGTTTGGAATCATCATCAGCATCTCCGAAAATCTTTTGGAAGAAGCTATTGACAGCGCCGTCACCACCAGCGTTGGGGTCCTCCTCAGTAGTCTTCTCCTTCTCTGAGCTCAGAATTTGGGTGGTAAGTGCCTCCCAGTTCTTTTTTGGCTTAGCCCTCGCCTCTGCCACCGCTGGAGAAGTGGTTGGTCCGATAGGGGTCGAATTCTGCAGGGCTACTAAGGATTAGCACACGCCTCAGAGGATTAGGCTAGACGGTAAGTACGAACAATCTGCAGCATCGCCGATAATACTTCCCCAACGACCTTGAGCGATTTTCACCAGACGGATCTCAACCTTGACTTTGCCAACCGTGAAATCACACTTCTCGGGGTCAATCTGCCCTGTCAATGGTTGGAACGATAGAGTCTTCTCGCCATTTTCATAGCTAATCTATCGACTCGTTGAGTACTGGATCACGTAGAATGAGAAAAACAACCCGCCTGTCGTGGCTCAAATTTAACAGAAACTTGTGCAGGATCAGCCCCTCGGTCGAAGATGGAGATGGTGAGTTTCTCGTCTGTTTCATAAAACTCGTGCCTTGTTCAAGTCAGACAGATATCCAGTGCAGTAATACCAATCTCACCTCAAGGACGACATAGTTTGAGTGATGATCCAGTTGTAGACGTAATTTGCGACAGGGATTAGACTCGGAATCACTGCAGAACTTTCCAGTATATTGTAGGTCACGTGAATCAACACTGTCGATGGACAGTGCCTTTCAGTCGCAAACTTTTTGTTCCAAACCCGAAATAGTCCTTCTAGGGGTTTGGGTCGCGTTCGTGGTCACTGCGATGGAATTGTTCATCATGATCAATGATGATGAAACGTCTCGTGCATAACTGTACGTGGCAGCCCTAACTGGAAATCAAAAGAAGGACAAACAGGCCGATGCGATAACACCCGCACTACGACGTCATCTTCTTTCAGTAATCAACGATGTCTGCGATACCCAAGGCCGTTTTGTACTATAGCCCCAACTCTGTATGGTCATCTGCAAGTAAGTATCTCACTAACGTCAACTATCTTCGATCTCTACACCGTGACTGATATTGTTTCATATCCTGCCAGCACTTCTTGCTCTGTGAGTTCCTCGTGAACTAATGCATAATGCTACCAATATTCTATCCACTCTGCAGGTACGAAAAAGGGTACGGAGAGGATGAAGTTGATCTTAGGGTTGTCAACATTGGTATGTCCAGAATATGACGAAGGGCTTGACATTAGCCAACTTGCATTTGTGTTAGACAAGGGGGAAGAATTTTCCCCGACCTTTCTAAGGCTGAGCCCCAAAGGTGGGATCGGGCACCTTCCTCGCTACAATTGTTGATTGTGCATCAGCCATGGTACCGACGCTTGTTGTACCCCTCCGCGGCTCCCTCACATCCGACATGGAAAGCCGCTTTAAGGCTGTTTCAGACACGAAAGTGTGTAGGCTTCCATTAGGCACTTTTGTTTTGCTGACGGAGAGAGAAGGCACTGATCGAGTTCCTGGACAAGTCTCGTTCTGCAACATCTCACACGCACACTACCTCGAGTGCTCCAGCCCCATCGTTGTCTCCCGCGACCGTCGAATACGCCAATACATCCAAAAAGATAATAGACATTATTCAAGCTGATGAGGTCTCTCCTGATCGTTTTCAGTACTTGAATGCACGCGATCGCGCCTCGCTTCAAGAACTTGGAAAGTCTTTGGCCCCTGTTCTCGAATCCAGACGAGCTGCAATCGTGGGATATCTCACGGAGTGTCAAAATGGAACCATCCGAATGTCCGAAAAAACTAAGGCATTTTGGCTCGACAAGAGGATGGCGATCGAGACTGCACTGAAAGTTTTCAGTGGAGATGAAGTCGACGAATATTTGGGGCGCTCCAAGAATATGTGGGAGGTCACAATTCCTGGAGTCCTCACCCAAGTGAATAAGGAGTTGATTGGACCTTATGCATTAGGTTCGTCGAAAAGTCTCTCCTGCTGTGTTGCTCTGATGACATGTGTAAAATTAGGTGACCAGGTTTCTATAGCAGACATTCATCTGGGTGCTTGGCTCTGTCAGCTGGTTAGGTTGGCTGGCGGAAGCCCTTCTGATGATGGAAATACTGTCATACGAAAAGTGGAACAACATATTGGTAATGGGTTTATCTTGCCCGAGGACTTTTTATCTTCGACTTTCAGTCCTTTTACCGAAGAGAAACCCGTCTTGAAGAGCAGGCTGGCAGCATTTTGGGATGCAATGAGAGCGAGGCCGAGCTGGAAGAGAGTGTATGCGTAATTGGCCCAACTTTATGTATACGCTTTACAATTAGTCTATCATTGTGAATTACGCCTAACTTTCAACCGTCGGACTCATGATCGAGCTCGTCGTCTATGCTCTGTTTAGTTGGTGCTTCAGCGTTACCTGATATGAATGAATTGAAATTGACTTTATTCCAATGCAAGGGGGTACATAACACAGCATGCTTAGGAGACTAATAGCTCACTGCGGCGCAGACGGGGTAAAACTCTTTTTATTCTGATTGTTCGAAAGCTTCGGACACAGCTAAGCGGAAGTGGCAGTGCAGACTG
Organism: Rhizopogon roseolus; assembly: GCA_930272055.1. Taxonomy (NCBI): domain Eukaryota; kingdom Fungi; phylum Basidiomycota; class Agaricomycetes; order Boletales; family Rhizopogonaceae; genus Rhizopogon; species Rhizopogon roseolus. Next base: position 221,830 of record CAKNEV010000004.1, read on the forward strand.
TAACTCATTTAGGACTTGGACTTCGAGGAGACTACTCACTGCAACCTAAAGACGCTTGTATCATTTCATAGCAAGAAATTTCTACACGAGAAACAACGGTGTTCGACTGCGCTATTGACAATACTGTGGCTGTCAGTGGTTGATTAATTTTGCAGGCCATTCATTGGTGGCTTGTCTTCCACGCTCTTTTCCAATGCCATGGCCGACATTGTCTTCCACTCATTTCAAGTCTTCAACTAGCGAAGAAGGCGACATCCTCTCCGGCATCGACGAGGCTTTCAGAAATGATCTATCCAACGTTGCTATTTTACCCTTATCCGAGCGCACAGACACTGGATATCCTACTGTAATGTCTGGGAGGTCGTCTTCGGATTCTTCGGATTCTGTGACACCAACGCCATCTCGCGCTCCTTCACCGACACCATTTTCTCGACATTCATCATCTCCGTCAGAGACCGAGTCCAACTCACCGCTCCTTGGCTTTGGAAGATATCCATCCTCAAGAGAAGGCGGCTGGAATTTGCGCTCCTTTGTTTCGAGTTCTTCGAGAAGACGTAAGCGAGACGGATGGAAGTGGAGAGCATTCAAGGGTGGTTTGAGACGTATTATCAGACACCCGCTATTTCCTCGTCAACCGCTGACCATCGTGCGTTGTTTCCTCTTCTGCATTTCGTTTCATGTCCCTGACCATTTGATAAGATTTTTGCTCTACTACTGTTTACCATTTTCGCCATTTCTCTCACATTGTTCTTGCTGTATATCTTGAACCCAGACAAGGAAGCTTTACCATGGAGAACATATTGCACTATTCCCCCAACGACATCTCTCCCTCCGCACTATCGTAATGCATTGCCATATCCCTACATCAACCCTCTTCCAAAAGAGATTCCACCATCATTTCCACCAGATGACCTTGATACACTACCACCCGCGGGGCTATTCCTGGGTGTCTTCTCGATGGATTCATCATTAGAACGTAGGATGCTGATTAGAACAACGTGGGCGACACATCCTCGTAGCCGCAATGGAGCAGGAGAAGGCGACGATGGGATGGGTACCTCGAGAACTGTGGTGCGTTTTATTCTTGGACAGCCCCGTAAAGGGTGGGAAAGACGTATTCAAACAGAAATGGAGAGTAAGTGCACATCGCGGTGGCCCGTTGCGTGTGATCCCTGATGCACGTTCTTGTTTAGTGTTCAATGACATTATAATCTTGCCGTGCCCGGAGAATATGAATTCCGGCAAGTCGCACGCATACTTCTCATGGGCGGCATCGAATGCTTGGGTTCCTCCTGTCTATTTCAACACTACGCATCCCGTACGGGATTTCTCGTACTCGACTCAACATACTCCTGCCCCTCGTCCAGCACCCCATGATCCATACTTAGCTTGGCAGGACAGCGCCTCGGGTCATCCAAGACCTTGGGTGCGACCTGATTTTGTGGCTAAAGTTGATGATGATGCTTTTGTTATGTTGGCTGAGCTCGAGGCGCGTGTGAGGCTAGAACTGCACGCGGTAGGACAGAGGCCATATGGCATGCCTTATACTTCGCCAGCCTCTGCATCCGTCAGGGTCGATGCACTAGAGGTCGAATCGTCAACAGGTGTCACTGTTGATACCCCTTTATCAACCATAATCGAACAAGTAGAGCGCGATGAACCACGGGATGACCCATTGGTTTACTGGGGTTACCTTGTCAAACAGAAGTTTATGGCTGGCGAACTGTATGCCTTGAGTTGGAGTCTTGTCGATTGGATTTCCAAAGACCAAACCGTTAAAGGGCTTACAAAGGGCACAGAAGACAAGCTGACTGCCAAGTGGATGTCACTGCACCCACGGGCAGAAGAGATCCGTTGGTCAAGCGATCATTGCTGGATATACGATCATCCTCGCTCAGGGACTGTGTGAGTCAACTCGCTTGTCCGTTTGGCATTCCTGTGATGAACTTTTTTTCTGTAGATACTCTCATGGTTTCCTGTTTCCCTCTGAAGTATCTCGCATTAAGAAATCTATTTTGTCATATCTGGAGAAAGTGTCTAGTAATTCATCGGCCGGGACGATTTTGCCGTCGAATCCAGCCGTTGGAACTGGTCCAACACCTTCATCATGGGCACACTCGAGTGTTTCGACATTTGGGGCCCGATACCAACAGCCCCTACAAGACATGGACTTTGCTTATACCGTTGAAGCACTAGTTGAAGGGAGCGATATGTCCAAGCTGAGAGAAGGTACGGTACCAATCGTTCTTTGATAACAAGCACGCATTAAGTGTGACTGGCTGTAGGGATCTCTACAGGCGCAGAGCGGGCATGGCGCAACCGCGAGGGACGGATCACCCGATACGAGAACAAACGTGTTGGCGGTACCATCGTGGTGCATTTCATCAAGAAGCACATGTGGTTCTTGGAGACCGCACTTGCTTTCTTAGAAGCTGATAATTTTTCAGAGGTTGAACTCGCCCGTCTTAATACGGACGAGGGCCGACTGAATGTGGGTTTGTCATCAGTATGGACAGACAGTTCGGTTTTTAAACATACGAACGCAAGTGCTGCGTTGTGATGGCCATTACTATCTGGACTTTTCGTGGATCTGCTGTATACCATCATACTCCAGTGTGTTCAGACTACTTCGCTGCAGTTATCAACTCACGAACGAAAATTTATTGCCTATAATATTACCAACTTTTAAAAATAAGACATCCACAGTGAAGGTGATGGGTCTAGATGGGTCGGGCTAGAGTTTAGTACCCTTCCAATGATATAAAAGGAGTGGGTTGATCGCCATCATTCCTTCCAGAGAAAACTGTGTAATTTCAACATGTGGCGTCGGGGCACGCCCTCCGACTAAATAAGATACGCACAATAAGGGTAGTGGGTGCAAATATGCTGCGCTTGGTATTTAGTACCCGTCCAACAGCAATGATAAAGGAGCAGGTTGGTCATCAGGTGTTGTCAGGGGTTGTTCGTCGCACAATCTGTTGAGCACTGCTCTTCTAATGGTGCCTTCCCATCGTTTAAACCACTCCCCTTCTCGCAATCCAACCACACTCGTCGGTCTGCTCGAAGAAGCCAGGGAAGAACTTTGGGCGGTGGCATCAAGAACCCCGACTACGTCGCGGAAGGGACTTTCCGTGTGCACGATATCTAGACCAAATTTCTGTGCTGACGCAGCTTGTTCAACGCGCTTCAGGGCATATGCGCCACCACAGACATCCCAGCGTCCGCCGCCGCGTGGGTGGAAACGCCTGAACAGCCATATAAAGGGGTATATGAACGTCAGAAAGAGTAGAAATTTGATCCAACGGTTCGAAAGAGCCCGGGAGAGGCGATTATGCGACCGGATAGATACGACACTTTCGGACGTTTCAAACTCGACAGATAGATCACCACGATAATGCGTGGAGTTGATGACCGATATAGCAGCAAGCCTGATGGCCTCGAAGTTCCACCCGTAAGCTATCTGCGGACTGAGGATGAGATCGGTTGATGTCACTAAAATATCAACGAACCTTGCGATAATTAAATTCTTTCAAGTACTTGCGACTAGCACAATAGTCGTCTGCCCACTGACGTAAAGTCCACGATGATTTGAGGACACTGTTCATGTGCATGACATGTGGTTGGTCCTCCCTCCATGCGTAGTCACTACCAATCCAAGGGGGGAATCCCCTACGGGCGCGCTCAGAGTCCCACGCGTTGGAAGCCTTTATTTCTGACTTCTTTGCTTTGCGTTTTTCCTCGCAGATGCCTACTTCTTGGTACATACGCCCCCTGTATGTAGGGGTGGAATCGGCACACGACCAGTGTGTCGGCTCTCCGACTATGTGCTGCCCAACATCTATGCAAAATTCAAAGTCTGTGATGCGCTCGGTATACTGCTCAGTCTTCGTCTTAGTGTGTCCGTTGTGATGTGAAGAAACTAGTCTCGTGTGAGTTTCATTATGCGACCCTCTGCATCGCAAGATGACGGTGGGTGGCGTTGAGGCTTGTGAGAGTAAGAAACGGTACAGGGCCTCACCTGGAAGAGTTTAGAATGCGAAGACATTAGCGCCATTTGAAACATACCGTCGTCATTGAGATGGGGGTCATGGGAGATGATGTCACCAGAATGGGCGGTAAAGAATTGCGCATCGTAAGGGACGAAAGGAGGCGGTTCTTCGCCACCTACCGGCGTACAAGTATCGTCCTGGGAGAATTGTAGAACGTGATCTCCAACACTTTCGTCAAACGTTGGAGGAGGCTGATGGAAAGCGGAAGCAGATGACGTTGCACGTGGACTGTCACTATCAGGAACAATATGTTGCTCGGCCTTGTCTAGTTCTTCTGTGTTGATGAGCATGGTTGAGAGAAATGACAAAGAGCTCTAGAAACGAGGTACGTTCTTGCATTTGACACGTACTGGTTTGGGGGAGCTGCCACACAGCATGGATCACATGTTACGTAACCATATGTATTTTAGTTTTTTGTGGTTAAGAATAATACAATGGTGCAGCGGACATTTACAACCCTATAGCTACTTTCCATCATCAAGGTACGTGTATTCTTCGTCTCTAGTCCCTGTAAGTTGACTTCCGAGTTATCATTAAAGTGGCTTATATCGTGTTGCTGCAATGATCCTATAAGCCTCCGTTCGTTGACCACACGAGTTCAGTCAGGTAGAGAGTGAGTGTCTCTTAACTTGTAAATTATACTCTTTATACTTTCTTCATTATCACCACAAGCGCCTTTCTTGTCTTCTTTCCTTCTAGTGACTTTTTTTTGATCAGTCTTGAAGTCCTTCCTTGAAGTCCTGCTCGAGGTCTCATTCTTTTCGAAATATCGTTTCCTGTTGAGCCCCGAGCGGTGTCTGGCGGCCGGCGGTGCAAGTCGCCTTACATTATTTCTCCTCCATCCTTTAAACCCTCTTCCTGTCTGACACATTTCTGATAAATATTGCTCGTCATTCATCCTGGTTTGCGCTCGCTGTTTTGTCAACGGCACGCCCTTGAAAACGCTCGCGACGTTATTGAATGTCCTTGACGTCATATTCCACCTCTGTAACTACAACTCTCCCGCCAACTACCTTGCAACCGTCCGCTTTATCCACAATCTTGGAAACTTCTTTCACATCTACTGTTCCCTCACTTACACCTACGTCTGTTGTGTCTCCAATGTCTTCGTCTTCTTCGGGTACTTCATCCTCGTAAGTTACCTAGTTATCATCTGGACCGTCTTTGACCCATTACGTAGTGTCGTGCCCACTACTGCAGCATCCAGCAGTGTTCTGCCATCGACCACCAGTTCTTCCACGACCTTAACGACGAGCCCCACATCATCCCTGACGTCCATGTCTTCTGGTACAGTGTCACCCACGACTGCATCCTCGCAGTCCCCGACTAGTGCAAGTACAAGCACCATCACAACGACACCTGCCAGTTCATCTCAAACGACTTCTCCACAAACGCTGACAACATCCTCTTCAGCAACGGCAACTTCCTCATCATCAACCACAACTTCATTAACGCCAACGACAACTTCATCATCGTCAACAACTTCATCATTGCCAACAACAACTTCGTCATCAACAACAACTTCATCTTCAACGACAACTTCGCCAGTGCCAACGTCCACAACGAGCACAATACGAACTACTACCAGTCCACCTTCACCGACATCGAGCTCATCGACATTTGCGCCCCCATCTCCGCCGTCTAGTACCACATCACCTTCGGTGCCGATAGTGTTCGTGTGCTCCTTGCTGATACGCGTCATCTGCTTATGTATCTTCATTTCCTGTAGTACGACATTGGAAAGCACGATTTTCGTCACCACGACGAATAGTGCGGGACAGCCAACAACGACAGCACCCTCTATTGTCACAGAAGTTACGACTTCCACAAATGCAGCAGGAGCTGCCACGACTATCACAGTCGGAGTTGCGAACCCCACCCTTGAGCCCAACAATGGGACGTCATCCGATTCCACGTCAGCTGTCCTGCTTATCGGTCATTATTCATGCTCATGATGCTGCAGGTTCTTCACCAACACTGGCGCCGTAGTTGGTGTCTTTGTTGTGGTCGGTTTGGCCGCCGCATCTATCGTGCTCTGGATCTTCTTTTATATTCGACGTAAGAGACGTATTAGACGAATTGATCGTGACACCGAGGTCGAGGCAGCTGTTGCTGCTGCTGGCTTTGGTAGAACTCTTTTGGATGATGACGCACCACGGTCACCGCCACATTCAGGCTCTCAGTATTCGACGCAGATGGGGCAGCGTAACATCCCGAGTTACATTCCCGTTGGTCAGCCACTTTCAGGCCCAGTATTGGATGACGACAACGTCGCATTCAACCCCTACGCGGGTTACGCAATGGAATCTCGACCAAGCGCTGTGGGTGGTGGATATACTCGGGCTCGCACTGCCAGTCCTCCACCGGGAGCGGAGCGACAAGGACCTTCTGGTTCAGGAACGGATGACATGGGCGATTCTTCCCGGGATCGGAAAAGCTCATACGGGCACACCCCTACGTACAGCGTTGGAAGCTATGAGCCTTTACTTGCTGCATATACGCAAGGGAATTCTGCGGAGCGAGGCGCCAACTCACCGCCCACACCGCCCCCAAGGAACCCGCAACGCATTATCGATGCCTCTCCAGAACACCGCGCTAATGTTAATTCCCTTCCTGGTTATTCATCAGATGCGAGTGCCGATGCTAGGTTGGATCCTGAAATTCGGAGGCGAACCAGGTCAGATAGCCTTGGCTCGGACGACCTTAGAGATGATGAAGATTATAGTCGACCGATGCTTACCGTAAGCTCTTCCGCTTCGTTTTGTCCCAAGGATGTGCTCAAGTTTTGCAGGTCCGCAACATGCCTGATAGTCGCAGTACGCATTCTGCACTGTGATAACTTTCATGTTTGCGGTTTGGTCTTGCACTCCTCTTCCGAAAAAAAAGTTGACTGTTGTGTCATTAGTGTTGGACTACGACTGATTTGTTGGGCAGATAACATCATTTCCCTCGCCTACGCTCTTACATACCGCATCCACATTCTGTATATCACCACAATTCATGGACATACGGACGATTGTTTGCTCGCAATTTCATACTTAGTCTTCAAGCTAATCTTGTTCCGTTATTTCTCAATTGCGGATCCATCATGTGCTACACCTTGGCGTGCCTTCAGACCCTATCTCGTGTTGCACCCATCTATTTGCAGTCACTTATCATTCTCTCGTGTCACATGGCAGGATTCTCTCAGGCTGCCACCGCTGATACTGCTCAGTTTCCGTAGGACTTCCTTCGGCTTACGAGGTATACATCGCTCGTAGTTTCTTCCATTTTAACCTACGTTCCCCATTCATGAGTCAAGTTCCTATCCACGATACACCGATACTAGGCATGGCAACGCGTCCCAGAGTTTCAAAGGCCATTGAATATGGAAACCCAGGTAACTTCTGGGTCGAATATCCCTCAGGTCTTATGGACCTCACTCGCTCGTACCACCTCACGGCTGATGCGGCGGAACCATCCTTGGTGAGCTCGGCACAGCTTGAAATCCCGGTAAACGGGGACCGTACCATCCGAGTGGACAAGTCCAAGACGGCTGCAGTGATCATCGATATGCAGAAGTAATATGACATCCCGCTTTTGTTTGAATAACGTTATTGATGATGGGATAGTTTCTTCCTGCATCCCGAGCTCAGAGACCATCCAACCGGGTTGAAGTGCGTTGATCCACTTTTGAATGTTATCGCTCCGCTCCGGAAGCAAGGAGTGAAGATACTTTGGGTGTATGTTCGATGTCGCTATTTGTGTGAGACACTATTCACCAAACCGGAAATAGGAACTGGGGCCTCACTGACGCTGAGCTGCACACTATTCCCCCTAGTTTGGCTAGGGGGTTCATGAAGGGAGGCCATGGAGGCTTTGGCAGCGAAATACCCGGCAACTTTGGCAGGTTGCTCATGCGAGACGCTCGTAACTCGGAGTTATATGGCCCCTTGCAGGAGGAGTATTTGAAAGGACAGAAGGCGGGTACCGACGTTTGGATTCACAAGAACAGGTCTTGCAGTTTCTTAAACATGATTTTATTTGCACTGAGTTTCGACTGAAAATGCAGGATGAGTGGCTTATGGGGTCATCAGACAGCGTTGGACCTCTATTTGAAAGAAAATGGGATTACGACTTTACTTTTTGGAGGTGTGAACGCTGACCAGGTGGGAACGCAACTTTGTTTCACATCTTCCTGCTGCTGAAGTGATGCTCTGTAGTGCGTTTCGGGAACCTTCATAGATGCCTACTTCCAAGGCTATGACTGTGTTCTGGTCGAGGATATTACTGCGACAACTTCTCCAGCCGGTGGTCTTGAAAACGTCATATATAACGCTGGAAACGTAAGTGTTTTGTTTCACATTTGTAGTAGGTTCGAAACTAATCGACTTGACGACAGACCCAAGGTTTCGTCACCAATACGTCGAATATCATCAGTGCTAGCAGCTCATTCATTCACGCCACTAACTCTATCAACTACCAGCTATCTGCCTAGCACATGCGCTTAGATAGGGATACAGTTCAATGTACATAATGATGTAGTAGTTCGAGCGGATTGGAGTCTTTTATGCTGCAAGTGGTTATATCTGCTAAACACAACATCCAGTGGCTGTCTGTTCACTGTCAGCCACATTTGCCGACGGGCAAAATTTTGTAACATGAAACAGTGTCCTTGTACGCGGTAAACCCAGCAGTGACTGACTACACGTAGACTTGGGACAAGGCGGTGGTGAATCTGTGTCAAACGTTGGGAAATCAGGATGTGGTGGTATCGGGGGGCCGAAACGTGGTAGAGGGCATATAAATGTTTCCTACTGCCGGCAAGGATTCATCTCGCCATCATACTGGGAGATCTGGAGTTGCTGAATAATGGGGATCTGAAGCGACATCTTGAGCTTCCCTCAACGTTGAGAGGTAAACGGGTCTATGAGGAAACAACAGTGATGATGAATACATGTACGGGAGTAGATGAGAGATATCACAAGAAGCGTCTATACTTGATGGCTATTTAGTACTATTGGTCAATAAAAGTAAGAGTGGAATGATGTGCAGTGTAAGTAGAGTATATGACGGAAACAGAGAAGAAACGAATGGTATAGAAGAGATACACGGGTGTAGTCGCATACGCATGGAACAAGGCCAGTATACTCCAACTCACCAGTGATCACTAGCAGCATTTGCCGGAAGGTACCCAACCCTTCAATCGAAGTTTGTCTGGGCGGCGTCTTCGGGCTCCACTAAGACTCCCAAAACTAAGATGGCTGGAGCTCGTCACTCTCCGGAGGGCACGATCTCCATAGCTGACGCCGCTCCCAGCTTTCTCGGGATCTAAGATTCCCGATTCTATGGAGAGCAGAATGGACCTTGCAGCAAGTAGAAAAGGAGCTTCGGTGTTATCGCCAGTTAACGAAGAAGCCTCAAGAAAATGAACGTCTTTGAATAAGGTTAGCACATGTTCGACCGGAAGACGGACGGATTACCATTCTCCGCTGCCCATCTACTCGCTTCCGCCCACTCCACTTCACGATCATCCTCCCTGTCCGACTTATTTCCAACTAGGACTGCAACTAAATGCGGGCTTGCCAGAGCTCTGGCGTCAGTTAGCCATTGGGACATGTTCAAAAAAGAATCGCGACTGCCAGTAAAAGCTATGAGGGTAAAACCAGTGAAAATTAATAAATGCACCAACTTCGTGATATCATACACAAGAATGACGCCAGCCGCACCACGGTAGTAGCTACGGGTTACTGATCTGTTTCCCGTGCTGATGTCAGGATTGGAACAATTTACACCAAACGCATGACGAACCGGAAGCGCTCTTGACCGGCAGTATCCCATAGCTGTAGAGGCTATAAGAAATGCGCAGCTACTGAAGGACATGTACGCACTTGGAGCTTTATTCTCTTCTCCCCTAACTTTACTGTTCTGCTAGAGAATTCCACCCCGATGGTATGTTGTGAGTGGTCCTTAACTGTGAGGCAGCTTGAGACTGATACCCCATAGAGAAGTAGACAACATACATGCGTTATGGGTGAAATGGTGCAATAAGCATGATTTGCCTGTCCCTGCCTCTCCTATAAGCGCGATGAGTCTTTGTTCCGAAAGCCGGCTCGTGCGACACACCAATAATGATATATTTCATTAAGAAATCTGAAATTTTATAAGCACAAGTTCAACTCACGAATTCAAACAAACCATATGTTTCCAGAAGTTCTGTAGCATCTACATCATACTCGTCGAGCGCCATAGGCAAAGGAATAAGTCACGGTAGGCGGTTGAGGCAACTCAACAGCACTGCCCAAAGGGAGGCTTGGAAAGTTCCCACGATTTAACCTTTATCTTACAATTACATAATGACGCGCTTTGCTACATCACATGATGATTTACCACCCCTTCCATGGAACCCAAACGTCGACCACTTTGTCACTTCCTTCTTCCATGTCTGAATCGATGATGTAATACCATGGGTGAGCAGCAGCTATCAAGCAAGCATGCTGCCCAACAATCTCGATGATCTCTCCGATTTTTAAGCTAGGATCTGTGTGTCCTGACTCTGGGCTCGGAGGAACTTGGACCAATATCCCATGCTCTTGCGAGATTCTTTCTAGTTTCCAGGTCTTGCCAATGACCTCTCCGAACCCCGGAATATGACCTGTGTCTTTGCTCATAGCTATGGCAGCAGCATCGCACATGGCCTCGTCTAGCCCATCTTTTCCTCTTCCGGGGTAGTACGAAATGACACTGGATAAAACTTTTTGGGAGATTTGGCCGCGGTCAATCAAAGTGGTGTATATCTGCTGGAGATCGAGCATGGTGTAATTCCCTGCACAAATCATGTCTAAACCCATTCAACCTTTAGATGAAGCTCGCATACCTGTATGCAATTCTAGTGTTCCATTAAGCGCAGATGTCATCTTCAACCTAGATGCCGCAGTTGCGCTATGAGCGGTCGGAGTGGACCCGACAGAGAGGACGAATGGCTGGTTGTGGGCCTCTCTGTTGTCCGACTCTGCCAGGACTTCCAAAGCCATGGTGGCTGCGTCATTGGTGACACGCACTTCTCCGGTCAAATACATAGTAGCTTCCTCCAGTGATGTCGATCCGTATGAGTTCCCGGCGTGGGTGTAAAATCCAAACACCGAAATGGCAGGCGATGCAAACACACTTCTCATGAATGCCTTGAAAGATACAGGTTCGGGTTGTATTCCAGCTCGCCTGTGTTGTGAGCATTGCGTCACCGTGATATTCACAGGACGTACATTAGACCGCCATTTATTTTGATGAAGGTGGACCATTTCTTTGGGTGCTCTTGCGCCCTCTCATATTCCTCCAGAAATTTGACCTGATCTAAATTATCTAAGAGAATACGAACGGTTCCGCCGTATTTTGACATCTCAGCATGCAGAGTAGACAGGTCATCCAACTTGTTTAATCCAACTGGAAGGCCATACAGAAGCTGGAGGACAAGTGAGAATCGGAACAATTCATATGCTTCCGGACTAACATCTTTGACTGTACCGTCAGCTACGAGGCCACCTTGCACGACTCCCCAAGCCTCCATGAGTGTCGATACAACGACGGCAGAAGTTTTGCCGGCATCAGAAACAAGTTGCAATCTCGTTCCTTCAACTGTCTGATGAAATTTATCACATTGAATTCTTCCGCGTTCGGTATTCATCGATGTCCCCTACCTTGTGAGTCTTCAGGTGTCCTCTAAACGTTGCTCCCCAGTCTCTCGCATTCTCGTGCATTTTCCTGCAGTTCCGTGCAAACACTGCGCGATCCACGACGAAGGCAGGCGTTCTGAGTGCGTTAAGTGGTTTGCCCACAAATTCGGTCACCAGTGCATCTTTACTAGGGTTAAGAAAGTGCAATGGCGTTTTAGTTTGCAGTATGGGTGGCATGATCTTTGTGGTGGGAGTCGGCTGTCGATAATGCTTCGATAGCCTTTACTTGTGCATTAATATAGGTGCGCGAATCGGGCTTGGATACAGTGTCCGTCTGTCATTATGCGTGTTATCTCTTCCAAGTTGTACATGATGATGTATTTCGTACGTGGCAAGGTCATTTGGCTCTTCCTCTCTTCTTTCCTTTCCCAACTGTTGTTAACTTTGCATCGATAGCCTTTTGCAACCTAGTGATCGAACTAAGAACAACTCCTCATATCTACGGACTTCCGTTAGATGTCCTGGTGACCTTATGAGCGGTCCGTTGAGGACCGGGGTATCGTAATGAATTAGTCTATCCTCTACATAGAGAGCGACAGGAAAAGCAACAGCTCATACAATCCCACTCCCAAATCTGCTATGGCAGCTCCGCAAGCCATTGACCCAACCATCCTTCCACGTCTCGATCCCGAGTACGTTACCTTCCACAATGAGTATGTTGCTCATCTCGTCCCCCCTCACACACTCCCTTGGGACCCTGCCATCCGTAAGCGTCCCACAGTACCGGGAAGTGCAGAGGTCTTGCAAGTCGGCAATGTTCAAGATTATGAATTGAGCCACTGCAAAGTTCGCGTCTTTACGCCAGAGGGTGTTCCTCCCCCTGACGGTTGGCCTGTATATATCTGGTACCATGGTGGTGAGTGCGAGACATCTTTGAAGATCAATAACGTTGAAGAAATGTTGTAAATTGAAGGCGGGTGGACCCTCGGAAACATTGATACAGAAAATGCGTTCTGCTCTCGGATTTGCAAAGGTATAATTACAACGGTATCGAAAGCAAAAACGTGCGCTTAAAACTGGCATCTAGGGGCGAAATGTGTTGTAGCATCGCCTGATTATCGCCTGGCACCAGAGCACCCTTACCCCGCTGCAGTCGAAGATTCGTTCGAAACGTTGCAGTGGGTCTTTGAGAAGGGGAAGTCTCTTTTAGGAGTTGACCCCACGAGAGTTGCAATCGGTGGTTCATCTGCGTAGGTGACTACCATTCGATATATTTGAAGTGATTCGAGCACCCTTCTTTCAGGGGCGGTAACCTCGCTGCCATAATCTCCATGAAGGCTGCCGAGCTTAACCCACCGATCCGTCTGGAGCTTGCGCAGCTCATTGTTCCAGTGACTGACAATACTGCTCTCCACACGGAGGATCGGTACCCATCTTGGAAGGAGAACGCGAATACGGTTTGGCTTGATACAGGCAGGATGCTCTGGTTCCGGAACTTTTACATTCCGAATGAAGCAGACAGGACGAAGTGGGATAACTCGCCTATCTTTGCGCCGGACGAGTTGCTAGCCAAGTCTCCGAAGAGCTGGATCGCAGTGATGGAACTCGACATTCTGAGAGATGAAGGCCTTGCATACGGCGAACGCCTGAAGCGAGTCGGTGTGCCAGTCTCGCACAAAGTTTATGCGAGGGCACCCCATCAGATTCTGGCTATGGATGGTATGTCTTTCCCATTACGCCATGACGTTCAACTGATTGCGCCTTGTCTACTTTCTATTTATAAGGGTAAGTCGAAAGAGCTCTTCTTGGTCAATTTTTTTCTTACCCATCTTCAGTGTTCTTGGCGTTGGCCGCGAGCTTGTCAGTGATGCTGTTGCGAACCTTGCCGAGGCCTTCGGCACATTGTGAAATATGTTGTAGCTGCCATCGAACTGAATGAAATTTGTAATGAAGATGCATCCCGTTTTAATCTAACCCCTCTGCCACAAAATGCTACTATCATCAAACTTCGACTGGTCAGAAGCAGCGATAGTGGCGTGATAGAGCTGGCAGGTGACTGTTAGTCGCTTCTATCTTGCACATGAAAACTGCAAGTTCCGAAGAAGTTTAGGGGTCATTTACAGCTGTTTGCAAATATATTGACAGTTTTTTAGAAAGAAAGAATAAATAAATAGCTACCATTCCTGGGACCACCAAGTGCTTACATGATAATACTTCGTCTCTGCTACTATATATCGTGAAATCAATCACGACGTCAAACTAGCAGCTATAAACCTTCACGAGCATTAGCATCTCCCAGACTCCCAGTGACTCAACTCGAAGACATCCTGGCTTAAATTGGCTTAAAACAGCCTGTAATTATTTAATTATTAGGTTTGTTCGATGAACTATCGCAGAAATCGAGTTCAGTGAGCCCGGGCCGGTGAAGCTGGTAGCACTTAATGAACGATACGTTGACAAGCGACCTACAATTTACAGAGTTTTTGGTAATCAGGCCGCCGCAATCACTTCAATCTCTATCTCCGAATCCCAAGGCAACCCTCCAGCTTGGATGCACGTACGAGCCGGCTTAGGGTCCGGGATGAGCTGTGAATGCTGTTGGTGAGACAACCCACTCGAACTCGAATAGGATGTATATGACAAACTTTAATATACTCCTCATTCATGGTCGCAAAGTCGCCCATGCTCTTGAGATAAACATTCACTTTCACCACTTTATCCCATGAGGAACCGGCGGCTTTCAACACGTCGGATATGTTAGAAATGCACTGAGCCTGTAGAGAGCGCTTAAGTCTTAGCAAATTACACAATTCAGAAGAACTTGCAGTGTGGACTTTGATGTCCCCTGGGACAATGTTGCCTGCACTGTCTACAGGGGTTTGTCCACTGAAGAAGATAAGGCCCGGGGTCTTCGCTACATGCGCTGAAAACCGATTGGTCAGTCTCATATCGTCCATCTCCCAGAGCTCGTACAATACTGAGGTACTGGGTAGGTGTCAGGGCTGTTAAATTTCTGCACCTCGGACATGTTGAGATATCAATGGACGAGGTTAATCGCAGAGGTTGAATAGAACTTGAGAGCAAGCCAGGAGCAGGCTGCATAATATGGGGACGGACAGTCTATTTAGAGTGACTACCAGAAGTTCAGGTGACCAGATGTCTTATCTTACTATGTACCGTTATGTCCTTAGCACGAATTTTGCCAGACCACATGAGCTGTACGAGATAGCGGAGATGCGCATTTACACTTACGGATTTTCGAAAAGCGCTTCCTAACGATGTGGGATGTTGCGTGCAAGAGCTGGTCGCTGCTCATGTAATCTTGTGTAGGGTAGGCCAGGACCCGACAACTACTCTGAAGAAACACCACGTCGATCTTGCCAGGTTCAGCAGGATAAATTTATACAGTACAAGAGAATACATGGCAAGAAGAAAGTAATCTCTGAGAAAATGAACCTCGCCATGAGTCGGAGATGAACCTGCTTGCGCTTTTATCTTGGACTATGCACAGCATGACTTCGCGAACATTCGAAAGTTAGCCAGACATCAAACCGCAGCAATCGCTTCAATCTCAATGTCCACATCGAAAGGCAATGCTCCAGCTTGGATGCACGTACGAGCCGGCTTGGGGTCCGGGAGAAGCTGTGAATACTATTGATGAGAAACTTCAGTGGGATAGAATGAATATGACAGACTCTGATGTACTCTTCGTTCATGGGCGCATAGTCGTTCTTCATGCTCTTAAGGTAAACATTCACTTTCACCACTTTATCCCATGAAGAACCAGCAGCTTTCAATACGTCAGTTAAGTTAGAGATGCACTGAGCCTGTAGAAAGCGCCTCAGTCTCATGTAACAGCACATCATATGATTCAATTGAACTTGCAGTGTGAACTCTTATGTCTCCTGGGACAATGTTGCCCGCACTGTCTACAGGGGTTTGTCCACTAAGGAAGACAAGGCCCGGGACCTTCACCGCGTGCGCTGAAAATCGTTTGGTCAGTCTCATATCATCCATTGCTCAGAGCTCGTACAGTACATAAGTCCTGTCGGCCTGTCAGGGCTGTTGATTTTCTGAACATTAGACATGTTGAGATATCGATGGATGAAGTTAATCGAAAGGAATCAGAATAGTGAATTTGAGAGCAGGCTACATAATATGGGGGCAAAAAAGTCTATTTCGAGTGACCGGAGGTTCAGGTGACCAGATATCTTATCTTAGTAGTACACCGTTACGTCCTTAGCACGAATACCACCAGACCACATGAGCTGCAGAGTGGTGTCACAGGATAGCGGAAGGATGCGCATTCGTACTTACAAATTGTCTTCCGAAGCGTCTCCCAATGACGTGGAATGCTGAAGATCGCCATTCATCGAGCCTTGTATAGGGTATGCCAAAACCTGGCGATGACACTGAAGAAATCCCACGTTCCTGGAGCAGTCTTGTTAGGTTCACCAACAGGATAAAAAAATCATGACTGGATTTAGACAGTACGAGAGAATCTACGGCATGAAGAAAGCAATCTCTGAGAAAATGAAACTCGTCATGAGATGGACAAGAATCGACAATCAACCTGCCTGCACTTTTTATCTTTTCTCTGGAGGACTACGCACAGCATGATTTTGCGAACATCAATCGATATCGGCCAATAGACCTGTAGCATACAAGCATCAATATCTTCAAACCGTACTTCAGCATCGTTCAACAATTCGAGAAACAGCCAGTCGAGTGGAAGGATCGCTCATTGATGAGCAGCCATGATTGCATCGGAGATAAATACCGCAGAGACTTGTTTGCCACCGAACCACCGACCGTTCAGACCTTGTACCGCATTCTTGGCAGAGTCGATTGCGTCAAACTTCACGTAGATCTCGCCCTGTTGTTGAGTTCAATAGCTGGAGCAAGAACGAGGTATGACAGAATGCAGACCTGTGTCTCTCTTTCGACTTTGATGGCCTCTACTTTGCCGTATTTCTCTTCACATTCGCCCTTGACGTCGTCGGCGAGCTCTTTGTCCCAGTCACGTTCAGTTTCCCTGTAGACGAGCGTTGGTCAGATGAGAAGTGACGAGTCGAACATGAACTCACTCTTCAGGGTCGAACATATTCTTCAACAAAACAGAACGAGACTGCATGGCTTGTGGAATATTCGGTTTGTTGCTGCAAATAATTTCAAAATGAGTTGACGGAATAGTTGGATGAACGAACACCAGCTGGGGTTTTGGAGCAGGCTCAATTCTAGCAAGTTTCTGCATTAGTGCTTGACGTGATGCTGCGTTCAAATTACCACCTAGTGAACCATTAGTAAACATTTTGGAATATCATCAACAAACTCACCGCCAGCTTCGTCTAACGTGTCCTGTTGTGTGTATCGCACAGTACCCTTCTCATGGACTGTGTTGACTCTCAGCTGTAGCTGGAATTGAATGACAATCTATGATTTTGCGATTTGAAGTGCCATACCGTTCTACCTGCAAGCTCAAAACCTTCCATCTGTTCGAGAGCCATTCTGGCATCTTCGGCACGTTTATACCTACTGAATTTAACAGATGCCCAAAGACGAGACAGCTGTCACTCACTGCACAAACGCATAGCCCTTGCTCCGCCCAGTCATCGGGTCCCTGTGCAAATCAACAAATTCCAGATCCCCGAAGGGTTCGAAGACCTGCTTGATATCGGATTCGGTAAGGTTGAAATGTAAGGAACCAACGTAAAGTCTGAAGCGCAAAATGTTTCAACTTCGAAGCGAGTATATAAGTACCTTTTACTCACTGCATAGCTCCATGAGGCGCATGAACGCCAGGCGGAAGATTAAGGTTCCTCGAAATAGTTTTAGGAGGATGAAACATGACAAGGATTACCAAAACTTACCCATCACCTGGATGAAGCCTATTTCTTTCTGACTCAGTCAATTGAACCATGATAGGGAGACCCATTACGACTGTTCCGCTCAGCGACATGGCTTTCTCTACCAGATCGATCGACCGGAACTCAACGTATCCGATGCTATCAAAGGATGAGCATACAATAACAAAAAACATTCAAAGGAAAGTTAAGGTGCATACCCTTTTGAGCGGCGTGACAGCCTGTCCGTGACAATCCTAGAATCCATCACGGTCCCTTCACCGAGCTTATCCTCAAAAAAGTACCCAAGATCACGCGCGGTGAGACGAGCCGCAAGCTGAGAAACAAAGACAGACCGAGCTTCTGAATCGTCCTCTTTAGGTTCGTCAGGATTATAGTCTTCTTGTGCCTCGTAAGTAGGTGAGGGTCGCCTGTAAATCTCATGAGCAATAGTCGTAATAATACGAAAGTAACTTACTTAATTGGTGGAGAACTCGCCCTCAACGAGACCTTGTCCACTTCATCCTCGTTGAGTGGAGCATCCTCAACGGGGGGACGTCTGTCGCGCGTACGATCCCTTTCCCTCCGGAATCGAGGGGGGTCATCGAACTCGTCTCGTGGGTCACGATACCTACGTTCACGTGAGCGATCTCTACGGTCATGACCCCTTCGAGGACTGTCCTTGGGCGGAAGTCCAAGATCGTCAATGTCATCAAGTCTCTTTTTCTTCAAGCGTTCATCTGGGGCGGCCTCGTCAGTTTCTTCCCTCTTTCGGCGCCTGTCGCGGTCATCACGGTCACGGCGATGCCCATCTCCACGCTCCCGTTTGTCGTCATCACGATGGCGCCTCTCTCTGTCTTTTTCACGGTCGCGGTCTCTGTGCGACCTCTCGCGCGAGCGGTCACGATAGTCTCGCTCACTTCCCCGGTCACGACTGCGTCGTCGCCTGTCGTCATAGTCTCTGTCTCTGCGCCTTTCACGACGGTCACCTCGCTCCTGTGAGCCGGAACGATGAGACCGTCTTGTTCGATGGGTATCAGTAGAATGGTTGCGAGACCTTACGAAGATGTTAGTGGAAATAAAAATAACAACTATAGAAGACGGACGATTTTCGGTTGGGAGATACGTCTACATCCATCATACTGAGGATTTCGCTAGTTGTGGATGGTGCTTGAGTTGCAAGGCGAACGAACAAACATACAAAAACTTCGTGTCCCAACACAGCCACAGGTTCAATGCGATTTGGTAACTTACAACTAATTACTTATCCAACTCATCCTATAAATTTTGCAATAGAAAGACTACAAAAGCCCAGCCAACCTCGCTTTGACGCGCTTCTCAGCCTTTACAAGCTCCATCTCCTCCGATCGTCTGTACAGCTCATTCAGAGGGTTGGCATCACCCTCCTTGTCGAGATCGTCCTCGATTTGGCTGAAAGCTTTACAGAACTTGCCATTCAATATCTGCATCAACGAATCAGAAGGGTTCTGGGATTGAAAAACAAAAATGAAATCCATGCCTGGTTGTACAGAATGTCCTTGAAGTGTTCCCGCATGCTCTCTCCTCCGAGCTTGAGTGATCCGCTCAGTTGACCATACTGTGAGACAGTAGAGTGGTGCTTTAGCTGAATAACATGCATCAGCAACATATCCCACCATCCATTGCACGCATTCCTACCTGGGAGACAAAGCCATCTTCTGCAGCTCGTTCGAATATCTCTGCAGGTTCTTTCGACATCCACCTATGGGCACATTCAATATGAAATAAAGCGCTTCAGAAATAGACTCACATTTCGTAGCAAAGAGCTTCGTCAGAACACCCTGCATCCTTGAGGACATTGAAAGCCTCCCTGACGGCAACTAGGTTATTCACGGTAGCGTCTGAACTTGTTATTCAAACCTGAACATCATAATGATGTTGGGCCAGAGAGCCTGCTCAGCGAAGAGATCCATGGCAGTCTCTTCCCGCACTGACGAAGCAATGGCTCCCTGTTTTGTTGCACCAATGGCGCGAGAGAGCGCGAGGGCTACATCCAAGCCTTTACCAGTTCCGTTTTTCTCAACGGAAACAAAGCAGGGGAATCCGCGGCCCTTCTCGTGGAGGGATCGCACAGAAGACCCAATCATCCTATGATGCAGTATCAGGCAGGGCATTTGTGACTCGACAAAACAACACAAGTACCGACTTACCTTGGGGCGACCATTACAACATCTTGCCCTGGCTGGAACATCAACAAGTTGAAGAAAACATTGTACCCAGAAGCAACAACGATGGTGGCGTTACTCTTCATCTTGGGTGAGAATTGTTCGTTAAATACGCGGGGTTGGACCTGGTCGGGTATCAGGATAAACAGTACTAGGCAGTTTTGCATTAGTTGGAGGTTGACCATCAGGAAACCACACTCACCATCCGCAACTCCAGCAGCTGTCGCGAAGTCATGCTCAACGTGAAAGCCTTTGGCTTTCGCAACCTCGGCATATGAATCTACACGGTTGGCAATCAGGATTTGGTCATTAGGGATGCCACTGTCACGTAAGTTCTGCGCTTGTGCAGACCCCTGGTTACCAAAGCTGAGGGACAATGAATGGGGTTTGAAAGCATAGGCAAAGTTGAGGACTCACCCGAGGAAAACAATCTTCTTGTTGCTCAGGACACCTAGGTCCGCGTCAGAGTCATAGTAGCTGCAAAATGAAGGACTTTTAAAATCCTGGTAGCAGGCAAAGATGATCAGACGCACATTTTAGCTTGGCCCATGATGAATTCTGAGTCCAGAGAGGAAAGCACGCCTGTTAAATACTCATTACCCGTTATCATGCATCTTTAAAAGCCATCAGAAATCCACAACGCGGAGTAGGACCCTTGGTCCGAATCACGTTCCCCAATCATAAATATAAAAAATATGAAGTGAGCTTGTGCAAGGGTCACGAGGAGGCGAGATGACTCTGTTCGCGGTCCGGTTAACACCGCACACTCGTACTTCCAGAAGCTGTCCGAGTGGAACGCGTCACGTTGTATATAGACTTAGACGTAGGAATGTGATACTGCACTTTGGAGACAGCACAGGTATTCGTGGTGAAGTTTACAGGTGTCTGAGAGTGAAGGAGAATTGAAAGGAGAGTCGCACTGAGAGCCGTCAGTGAACATGTAGGTAGCACGCTTGCACAAAATTGAATAGTGTGATTCAAGCAAATGCAGAACACTACGCATGATGGCAGCTGCGACGAATGTTGCTGGAAGACCTTGCATAGCTACTTAGGACGGACCACAAAAACTTCTCCGCTAAGTGACTGCGGCGGCAAGCCAAATTTGTACGAATTGCGAGAAGGCATTGAAGAGGAAGAGGAAAGGGTGCATCGGGACCTGCATAGTGGAGAGAGCATTGTATCCCGTAGTAAAGATTGTAACTCCGGGAATGATGGAATGGATTGAGGGTCTTTGGTGTCAGTGGAAAATTAGGAAGATATATTATTCTGTTGACAGCCCAAAGTCAAAGCCTACCGTCAGATGGATTCGGCGCAAGCATGGCACTGAATCGAAGAGCTATGTAGTATGCTGGCGCTCCAAGGTAGCCATAGGTTCATGATGCACGAATTGTTATAACGGAATTCGGTAGCAGAGATAATTTTTGAGAACTAGTGATGACTCGGATCTAGCCTGAATTGGGTTCAAACTAGTACACCTCACCAGCTCACCCACTAACCAACTTGTCGAATCTTCCCTCCCAACAGAAGCTGGAAGTCATGGTCGATGTCTATAATGTGGATTGCAGCTCTGATATGCAATACCGCCCCTTGGGCACAGCCCAGACTCAGATTCAGACAGACGTCTACCTAGACTCGACATTTGTCTAGCTACGCGTGCTTTGGGGATGTTGAGGTTTTTTTGCCATTGGGAACTAAAGAAATAATAACTGTCTTCGTAACTGCAGCCAACTTGAGATCACTGGGTCTCGAGAAGCTAGGCCCACAAGATGACCCAGTTCGCGGACCGGTCGACACCGCACGTCCCGTCGGTACATACTACTTCCAGATTCCAGAAGTTGTCCAAATGGAATTGGAATGGAACCTGTATAAGCGATCCATGGGCCGTTGGACAATCTCATGATAATGGCACTGCTACTCGCAAACAAGATCGTGTGTATAACTGGATCGTCTCGAGGTATTGGCCGAGCATGTGCGGTCGAATCTGCTAAACACGGTGCTAGTGGCATGGTATTACATTACTTTGGAGACCAAGAAACAGAAGCGGAGTTCCAGTCGTTGAAAGCAGATATATACGCGACGACTCAGAATAACTGTCGAGTAATCGGTGTGCCTGGCGATATTGCGGATTCGGAGACTTCACAACAGGTGCGATATCTCTGGTTTCTACATGCTTGTCTGTTCAAGATACGCGATAGATCGTGAAAGCAGGTGTCGAGGCGTTTGGGCGAATCGGTATGGACTTGTAAAGCAAGAGAAATTCACAGCAAGTAATGTCAGACCAGATGTACTCGTCAGCAATGCAGGAATATGTCCATTCGCCGAGTTCTTGACGATGCCGCATGCTACATGGGAACGTACCCGACAAGTAAACTTGGACGGTTCCTTTTACGTGGTGCAAGGTGAGTACTCTCATGCATCAACACACGAGGCCGAGATACTAGTATAGTGTCCCACTCAGCAGTTGCAAATCAAATGAAGAGCCAAGTCCCCCAAGGGGGTTCAATCATTGGCTTAGCCTCCATTTCAGCTCTCGTCGGCGGTGAATTTCAATGGTTTGCATTTTGATCCAGCGTTGCTGAATGAGAACTCAACTATTGCTTTTGTAGTCATTACACACCGACAAAGGCTGGCATCTTGTCGATGATGCAAAGTTGTGCTGTCGCTCTTGGGAAATATAATATACGCTGCAATGCCATTCTACCTGGCACCATTGCTACGGATATCAATAAAGAGGACCTTGCAAATGAGGAGAAGCGAGATTCTACAATCAAACGAATACCGCTTCGGAGGCTTGGCGGTACGTACGTTTCTGCTGAATTATGTCTGTTGTTGAACTTCGGTATCCCAAATGTAGCTCCCGACGATATAGCTGGACCTATGGTATTCCTTGCCAGTGATCTCGCAAAGTATGTCACCGGCGCACAACTACTAGTGGACGGTGGGCTGTTTGTCAATCTTCAATGATATGATTTCCTTGTGCGATAAAAGGGGGATGGCAATCTTGCATCGACAGCTAGGAGAAAAGTGTATCGACTACGTGACACAAACTGACTACTACGTCAGTATTCTAAATAACAAGACCATGGACTCATGTACATTCAATCGCCTGTTTAATCAATTGATGACGGACATCGTGCTTTGGTGCAGAGCGCCTGAAGACTCAAAAATTCACTTATCCATCTCCATAAGCCACCCCAGCTCCTGTCCGTTTACCACTGCAGGTTTAGCGTCGACCAGAATGGTCGCCCATCTTGCCCATTCCGTCCCAGGATTCTTCCAAGCATGAGCGGTTCCCCTCTGAATCACAACATCCCCAGGGTTCTTGAGGAGTGTTTCCGTCCCATCGTCTGTTATCAAAACGACTTCCCCTTTGACTATCCACGGTATTATTAACTGTGTCACGTTATCGCAAGCGGATGGTACACGTACTCAGGATGTTATAGTCGATAGAGGGGGTCCGATGCTACTTTCCAGCTCCATCAAGTCATATATGCCAAATCGATAGACGCACCATTGGAGTACGAGCACCTGGACCAATATCAGTGTATTTGAAGTTGGTCGTGTTACTCGCAATCAACCCGAGGTCGCCTACTTGACGGGTTCCGCCGTCCTCACTATTGTATCTCTCCTTGAACCACCGAGCTAGAATACGGTCTTGGGCGCCACTCACGAGCAGTTATTGTCATTGGTCGGTAGACCATCAGTAGAAGCCCAATATGTACCAAATCGAAGGCCATCCAAGCCTTCCATCACCTGAATCGATAACGTTCTTCTGCACATTATGGGGCACGCTGAATAAAATGCTCACTGATGAAGGAGTGGTTTCATCGATGGAAACGATGGCTTTTCCTTCGCTATCGTGTGAGGTCACGATGCGGCGAGGACTAGGGGGAACAGGGAGTAGAGTATTAGACATGGATGAGTTAGCATACAACGAGTTGGGCGGATAAATAGGATGTTGTTCATTACGTCATGAACTCTGTAAGGGTGTGAATTAGTCGTTCATCATGCCATCATGATGCATGATTGGCACCCTCTAGTTATACTATCCGAGTCAGTCATCATCTCGGGTACAATCTCCCGATATGGTGGTAATACTCTGCTGTATCGATCCAAACCACGTAGATCCCAGTGTTCTATCCGAGAACCAAGCGAGCTCAGTGTTTACTTGTTTTCGAAGTAGAAATGTGCATCGCGCAAGTAGGTACAAAACTGTACATGAATTAGAGAAGGCGACATCGATAGCAAACAAGCGTCATGGAGCAGTATCTAGCACCAGTCTGTGTCAGCGAGAACTAGCATGTCCATCAAAAAGTACTCACAATAATAGTATCCATCAACAAGAGGTATCCAGTCTTTGACGATAGAGCTGACGACTCCAATGATTGGCACACCAGCGGTCTTCTCCACAAGAGCCTCAACCTTGGGCCTACAGAAGGTTGTCATTTTAGATTTTAGCAGGATTGCCACGAAATGCACGAACCTCGAATACATCTCCCATACAGAGCCACGCAGAAGGTACCAGAGAAGATCCCTGTCCCTGCGGGCATATTCATCACTTTCTAGAATCGCAGAAGATGACGGCGTGCGCCGCAAATTACGAGAGGCAAGCTCCATGGCAAAAGCAGTCACGAGAGCCTTATCCTTGTGTCTCTTGGTGCTTAGCAAAACGGCTAGAGAAAAGTCGTAAAGCATGTCGGACAGCCCGAGCGTTTGCACTCACCATAAAGCCAAGGGCGAATGATGTAAAGGTACTCGGATAGCCACTCCAAGGGAGATGACAATGGCTTCATGAGTAATAGGGATGGCTTGACAGATGATGTTGTAAGAGCTTTAGGGAGGAGATAGTCCTCCACTGATGTGTCAGAACGAGCAGGCGGAGGAGGTGTGAGCATCAACGCATTGGGTTGCAACGGAGTATGATTGTTCTTGAGGTGATCCGGAGTGGGTGGACGAGAGGACGAGGGAGAAGTGGGAGCAAGCGTTGGAGAAGTATGCGTGGAGGGAGGGGGGAGGGAGGCCGGGTCAATATCGCGTTCTGGAATTGGAGGAGAGAGGAGCGGTCTTGTCGTGACCTTAAGCAGTGTGAACCGCAGAAGCATTCTAGAAAAGTGCATTAAGAACAGGGGGGCAGTAGGATATAGCCTTACGGCTTACTTGACTGTCTCGAGGAACACAATCCCTCTCCAGCGGTTCTTGTCCGAGACTCTCCTCCGAAGGAGCATTTCAACAAGGAGCTGAGTAAAGCGGATAAGCTCTAGAGCTCGAGCAGCCCATTTATATAACGTCTCCTTGTCTGACCAGGCGCGGGTATAGCGTGTGTGCAAGGGGATTGGAAGTATAGGCTTCCAATGAGGATCACTCTGAACAACTCTGGTTAAGAGTGTGTCATGATACATGCTGGACACATTGAGCGTCGCAGAGACTAAGATAACATGTTATTCCTTGATCCCAAATACAGAGTTATAGCAATATGAATACTGACGACCCTCTGAGGCAAGCTCGGCATCTTTGAAACGTCCAGGTAAAAACCAGGTTACCGATCTCAGGGAGGATTCGAGGGCGGAGATGGTAGAGACATTTTTTACGAGAAAGTTTTCATATTTTGCCAAAGTTGACGACATGTAGAGGACCTAAGGAGGTGTGGTTTGTTGGAGAACACACGGCTCACCGCAAAGTGACGTTTTCTCACGTGGGTTCATTCAACGGCGAAGAGTAAAACTACGCATGTTTTGCGGCTTCAAGTTAACCTTAGTTCTATCGGACTCTAGGACACTACAGTTAATTAGCGACATGCTTAGTGGAGGTTTACCGGTATGAACTCGAGTAATTATCATCATCGTTTCTCCGCGGTCGTAATGTATATCATGTATGATATGCATACACAGGTTGAGTCGTTTCAGCACAACTTCAGCAGTTGTTCTTACGAATAAGTGTGACCCGGATCACTGGCAAAACTCGCTCAATCAGCGTGTATGTTTGAATATTTCATTCTTGTTTCATTCACGCGAATTATACGTTATGTTGCACCGGAAATTCCGGAATGTTTGCCAATGCTTTGATGTACAAAGCTTGTCTCCAAACAGGTGTAGATCACAATGACTTGTAATACAGCACCGCGGAGCAGGATGCCTTCATAAACTTTTTCCACTTTAATTTTTTTCTTTGTTTGACGCCGATGCACAGAGATTCAACTGCTAGCACTGCTACGCTCCCTCCGCTAGACTACCTTCAGGCCAGTCCAGTCAGAGGTCAGCTAGAGCCTTCGGACGAGGCTACCAAAAAATCCGGTTGGCGTTTTCTGCAGTGCACAGACACCCCGAATGAGCTCAGGGTCAGTACAACAACACTCTCTAGATCATTCTCAATAAGATGCACTGCAGATACTTTTACCCCCGCGCACGGCTCACCTCTATGCCAATCTGCTCAAAGCAGAGGCATCCGAACTCGCCAAAAAGCATAATGCATCTTGGGACCGTATAATCGAAATACGGCACCTCAAGGATAGGATGATTAGGAAATGCCAAAGACTCGCTCATTCTTATTCCGCTAATAAGCCTGCCGCGAAGGCCCCCTTCTTATCCATTCACGCGCCAATCGATTTCAGATTGAAGGAGATGGAGAAGTGGATTCGCCTGCATGGCGAACTTGATGAATACAGCAAGAAGAGACCCGTCGCCGAGTCTGTCCGCCCGCGCAACTCCTTCTGCTGCGATCGCTGCGCAAATCTGGTTCCTCATCACCACACTGTATCCCGTCGGCCATCTATCCAATCTACACACTCCCGCCGCTCTGCACACTCTGAGCGTTCTTCATCCAAAGCTGTCCCCGTATCTCCTCGACGCAGCCGCTCCAAGGCGAGTTCCATCCAAAGCGACCATAAACCCTCCCCCGTCGCGAGCTCCATCATCCTCAATGAGAGCATTTCGCGTCATGAAACCCACGAACGCGGAGTATACGAACGTAGGATTCATGAGGAAAGCAGGGAGAACCAAGTTCGCGCAACCCTCACTGCACAAGAAAGTAGGTTCGAGGACAGTAGCGGCGATCACACGAGTGGTATCCAAGGAAGTCACAATATCCGCACACGACAAAGCAAACACTCCAGGAACATGTCATATGATGAGGGGAAATTTATCGAGAGCGGCCTCCATGAGATCAAGCGTACTATGCACGTCATTCCAGAAGCATCAGAGATCGGTACCGATCGCAGTAATCGCTCAGCGGTAGAGTCCCAGCACGAAGTGTCGATGAGCAAACTATCCATTATTTCCCCTGAGCCACTGCCTCATCCGTACCATGGTTCCACCTCAGCAATTTTCTTGGGTATCGTCGAGAGTCCCGTAGACGCTCCAGAGGTGTTGAATACCGAACCCGATTATAGACATGACACTGAATACGAGGGAGTGAGAACACCTCCTTCCGAAGACGAACCCACCGGTGACTTTACTCCCCGGCCCAATATGCTTCGCAGACGGAGTAGCCTCAAATGCAGCAATACTGATCTGCGCATGAGCATGGCATACTCCGCAAAGACCGTATCTTGGGCAATGGACCGCGACTGGGCGGATCAGATCTCAAAGTATCATACTGCAGCGGGCGCAATCGAGCATGCTGGTAGGTCTACTCATTATTCTCAGTGGCATCGAGGGCTCACCCGTCTGTTCGTGAGATCGAGAGTGGGATGCCATTTGCGCGACGTATCATGAGGAGCTCGCTGGCATGAAGGCCTTGCGCCGGAATGTTACTGATACTTTGGCCAGATTACGCTTGGAGGCAGAGAAGCTACAACGAGAGGACGAGGTCATCCGAGATCAAGAGAACAAGTTGCGTGCAGGATATGAGCAGCTCGAGCAGAAACATGGGCAATATCGAGAAAAGGGTGAGTATTCGTCCTCGTGTTTTAGACGTGTCAAGAGATGTTGATTGCTATAATTATCGTCGGCAGTTAATGCTGTTCTGCAGGAGGCCGAACAGGTTCTTACTCTGTGCGGCACTAAGCGGGATTCTTAAAGTCATCAGTTGTTACCCTCTACATTTTATAGATTTGAAGTCTTTATGATTTCACCGTGGCCCCGTGTATCTCTCCATTGTATCATGATACATCCCACAGCTTGGTTTCAACCCGAGTATATACCATTACCAGTATTTAGGTTCTACTTCATTTGAAGAGGTCGTGAACAGGCCAAAGTTAGCTAGTGATGGTGCTATGAAAGATTTGCCAGGGAAGCGTGACGGTATGTCTCCGAGCCCACCGGTTGCATTTTCTACTGCGAGCGTGAGGGTCTGAATCCTGGAATGGGAGTAGCGAAGTCCCCCGGCAGAGAATGTCCAGGGAATTATACAGCCAGTCTAAGTAATAAACACCAATTACTATCAATTGGATCACTATCTGCCTTCATGTCACATCTCATCACCCTGCATCTGCGGCCAAACGGTCATAAATTCTCCCTCAACGTACAAGGAAATAGTCTTTCATATGACGTATCGCTCCATTACATTTATACGTTCGCTATTAGTATTAATATTTAGGTTCCACACCATCTCTTGAGGTCATGAAGGCGCACATATCACGGCTGGTCGGTTTTGTACGAGCTATACCTTAACAACGGAGGTTGACAGTAACTATCGTAGCTAAGTAAGCTTTGATCGGGTACGTTTCACTTGAATCCACCAGCGCCGTACGGTCACAAGAAAAACAGTCTCCACCACAAACAACAAGAGAATGACCATGGCGAAATAGTTGAAAGGGCCCGGGGGGTCGATGCTATTTCTCGGAATCCTGATATTCATCGAGAACAATCCTATGAAAAGCAAATATAGACTCGGAGACATAAAAGAGAACTGTAACACACCGATCGGAACCTGAAGGCACAAAACCCCAATACTAATCAGGGAGATCGTCACGATGGCCTTATCAGTGTATTCTTTGGTTTTGGCGAGACTAACGCGCAGTTGAGTCAGATATGCCGGGTGTGACTCGCTGAGCATGGCCTCGTAATGATGAAGGGATTGCTGCAAAGTCAAAATATGATCTAAAAAAGTTCAGACACATCGTAAACCATTGAGGCTGGTCTTTTACCTTGGACATCCCCCATGTAAATGGCGATTTCAACATCCTCATTTCCTTGAGGAGAGGCAGTTTGCCGCCCAGCGATAAGAAAGCGTTTGCGAATTTGCGATACAACCTCCGACTTCGTGACGAGAAGACGAGTCAAGGATGTAACAAGTCTTCTCGCCCTGGCCATGCGCAACAGTGTGCTCCTCGTAGTTTCCCGTGTTGGAGCCCTGACTTCACGGGATGTTGCGAAAGTCTTCAACAGATTGTGAAGATTGCGCTTCAAGCGCTGAAAGAATATTGACTGAGTGAAACGGGGACCAGAAACGTGAGAATTGCAGCTGGGAGCAGTTTCTCCCTCTTCTTTTAAGGGCGGTGTAGGTGTATCCGGGAACTTTTCGATTTTGGAATCGCATAGGTCGCCCGATGGTATATGATTGATATCGACAAGTGTGCTTGTGGACAACGAGATGTCGTTGTGCGAAAATACAAGAGATTCCACAGCTGACACTTGTCGCCCGATATCCTTCAAGAACGGAAAGAATGAATCTACAACAGAGTCTAATATGCCATGGGCAATCCAATCTTTGAAGTACATCAGCATAAATGACGTAGATTCCACAGAATAAGTCACCTGATGACATGTTGAAGTTATCCTGAAGAAGCCGAACTCTATTCCTGACCTTCTCCATGTGTTCTGGACAATGTCAACATAAGTCTTTCGAGCGGTGTGCAAGCCCACCTGATACGTCGGTAAAATAAAACTAAACGCCAATGAGCACTGTCTTCATAAAACCTATGGAAAATGCAAACTTACCGTGCAAATACCTTCCTTAAATACCACCAAGTATATATTAGCCTCTCTTAAAGCACCGTCGTCAGCCTCATAAAAATCGGTATCACTGGAGTTTTGCTGATGAATCGGCTGGGTGACGGTCGCGCTCTGGATAGCTCGGAATGATACGAAATAATAACCAAGCTTCGCAAAGAGCTCCATTTTTTCGCGCGGATCTTGCTGGAGAATATCCTCAAGTGTAAGAGGATGAATATGCAAGAGCTATGCATACAATCAGTATGACGAGTTTATGCTTTAAACGTACCTACCTTGCCAATCGTTTGTAAGTCGTCCCAAGTTGGGCTGGCGACGTCAAGCCACCAAGCTTTAGGAGTTCGATTAAACTCGTGTGAGCCTCCGGGAGTCGAATCAGTGGGTGTGCGGGCTCCTTGGGAATACTCTTTCTGTTTCCCTTGGACGGAAGACTGCAAGGCGGAAAGGTCGCCGAAAGACGCAGGTCGAACAGGCATGCCGTCAGACATATAGTCATGGTGCAAGGAAAGTGGACGTGTGCCGAGGCTTTGTTGACGTTGTTTCCCTTTGACCTTTTTTGCCCTCGATGCCTTCTTCAGCATGGCCTCTAGATGGTTGAGGGCAATAGGTAGAGAGGTCGTTTGAAAGACAGACTGCTGCAATCTGGCCTCCGATAGCTGAATCACGGAGGTTTCGGAATTCGGACTCGGCGGTATGTATAGAGTGAACCCTCGATCGACTCGTCTAATTTCCTGCCTGACCTTAAGACGAGCAGCTACCTGACGTTCGGAAGTTATGGAACGAATGTTAGCGGAGCTAGTTCGTCTCTGGAGCCAACGACTCTGGCGAGAAGGCGTGTGGATAGAAGAGCGCAGAGATGTAGAGCTAGAGTGTGATGAGGCCGAAGCCGAAGAACCCTGTCTTCGACGCCTAGCCCAACGGGTAATTGCGTGCTCTACCACAGCAGCGAGGGCCCCCAAGCGACCCGTGATGAACGTCCCGGATGATGACGCTGTGGAAGACGCATCTTCCACCGATTCCGCAATAGACACTGGGGGGATTTCGCCACGATAGATGTCGTCCACCAGTGGCATATCAGATAGATCCTGTGGTATGGTTGGGGAGGCAGCGTTTGGCAGGAAAGGATAGTAGTGAAAGAATCATGAGAGCTCGCAGTTATCGATTATTGACTGCCTGCAGGACTCAGGTTTGCAAGAAAGATTATCACATCCAAAGGCGGTAATTATTTCTTACCCGATGTTGTGGGAAAATGAACTTGGAGCTTATTGAACTTTGAAGCTTTGAAGGGTCGTATGCCATACATGTGACGAGAGACTCGCTGGTTGTTATCTTCTCATGATAGCATATAGTCGGCCACACTCGACCATTATCCACTGGTCTTTCCTTGTTTCCGGTGCTGAACTGGAGGTGCGATGCAAGGTCCATAATATCTGGATCACTCTGAAATATCTTTGCCATTGCAGTGGGTGCGTATTCTAGAGTGTGGCCTTGTTGTCATTCTCTACTTCCAACAGATTCCTGTCCTCCTCCACCGACACCCGTAATAAAACTAAAGCGCTGCGTACTCACTTGGTAGAATGCGATAACTTACGATAGCGAGATTATGTAAACCAAAACAGTATTTTCTTTGCAAACGTAGATACTTTTTCACAATTGTTGTGACTGCCATTAGGAATATAGAATTCCAGCGGGCTAGTTTCAGTTGCAAACCATCATGCAACTAGACAAGGGATCTTGTTGGATTTAGTGTCGGAGCTCGATACTGAGACAGCACAAGATCTTGAGACCGACGAAGCCCACTTTTTGTAATACACCGGCTATATCAATACTTGTACACCTGAATTTGATCGTACTTAGAAGACCGAGTCCGAGACTAGCGGGAAGTTCAACAAATCTCTCTACACGCATTATACTTTAAATCCTTGTTCAACATGAGACACAGGGTTCTCAACTATGTATACATCCCGACCAAAAGATACACAAACGAGTATTTGGACAACTCCTAGCCTCACTGTGAGGGCAATATATCGTTTGATAGCAGCGTAGATTTCCCAACCACTGCGAACACCGACCCCTTCTGAATGGAAGTCGTGGCACCTGTCCCTGTGGATGCGCTATTTGCCATGCTCTGGCTCCTGTCCACTGTGCCAGTGAGCTCGATGACGGTTGTAAACTCAGCTGCTGGCTGGTCCAGATCTACCCTGAAGCCCTGGATGTAGCGGTACACAAATGGGACTATGACGGGCAAATTCGCGACCATTAATGAAGTTGACGACTTTGACGGGTATATCATGATGAGCCGAAGTTAAGAAGTAGAATAAACTACACACCTTGACATGCCCGAATATTAGTGTAGTATCCGAAATCAGATTCACGAAAAGGAAAACGGAAAGAGGAACTGCAATAACGGTGATTAACAAAGAGGCGCAAAACGCTGAAATGACGAGGATTCGTTGATGATGTGTGAGCCCAACATCTTGTAAGAGATGGATAGGCATGATGACCAACATCAGGTCAGATATCGTATCGGCTTAGACACATCAGTGATTGTAGAGAGAACTTCGAGCGCTAATTTCACTCACTAACTAGAAGAGCGATGGCGATGCCAGATCCCATGTTGCACTGGCTATATTCGCAACGGAGCACCTTTCCAACGAGCAAGGCTATCCATATAATTGCAAAGCAGGTTATGATGCCATACACAATCCAACGATGAACATCCTGTGGATTTGCGACGCGTAAAATAGAATATATGATACTCATTCTCGCCGCGCTGGAAACATGAGAAATAGAAGGACGATGGCCACGACTCGAACGCACCATAAAACACACGTGAAGACAATTGGAAGCACCCAGAACAGGAACGTAAAAACGTGAGGGTCGTCAACTAGAGTACATGCTGAGTTTGCTCGACTTGGGGGCTGCTTCAGAGACTTCGACGTACAGTGACCCCATGATATTCCAGCCAGGCAGATTATATCAAATGCAAGGGAAATCGCAGCCCATGTATCTTCCCACCAGAACCTGGATGTATACCACCTGTATGCAAGTCGGAAGATCGTAGTGGCGATGGCACTCCCGTGAAATGCGCACGCCACAACTATACTCGATGAGATCTACGCATCGACAAGTCTGATAGTCAACATAGTTCACTTACCTTGTATCGTCTTCCAATGAAAACTAATGGGAATTAGCAAAGGAGGCATGGATAAGAATGGGAAGAAAACCTAAGGTGTACATGATTTCTTAAGTTTGTCTCTCCCGACAGGGCTATAGCCATCTTGACCCTGCAGTTGATTGCATTTACCAGGACGTCAAAAGGGATGTGCCTGGTAGGTGGTGCACCCGTGGGGAATCGATGCACTGTATATGAAAAGGTTAAACCTGTTTAAAGTGATTGCTTGACAGGCGTGACGCTGCATCCTTTTCACTCATAATCCCTGACGAGTACTAGGCGAAGTAAGTGGACTCTATACGCCGCGAAGCCCTCCAGACCCACTAATATTGTAACGGTAGTGTTCCCCATTCCAGGTTCTCTGCACATGAGTCGATTGGTGACCGCAATGAGTTTATACGTAGGTCCGCGATCGTTAGAAGGTTAACAGGATTAGTTAGCGACAAACCTCCCGTACTGAGGTAGGGAAGGAAAGGGAGTTCCCGTCCAAACTGGATTGACATCATGCTTGGCACCAGGATAAAGAGATGTTACGCGAGATTTACCCAGACAGCCTTTATTGCAAGCCTCGGACCCTGCCAAGGAAAAACCTCTATGGTGCATTTTTATGGACAAACAGAATAGGTTTGTAAATAACCGAAATATCATTGAGTGCATACCTTTATCAAACTGCAAAATCTAGGCGTGAGAAATTACTCAGCGCCTTTCAGTGGCAGATCAGCAGTGGTTCTCGGTGTCCGTGAGCTGAACATTGAACATTGAGAAATGATCGCGACACACCTAAAGGCTGACACATTTTCTGGAAGCTGATTGTTAAAAAAAAAGAACATGTTTCATCGGATTTGGGAGGTCATTCCCCGGCTGCTGTCCATTGTGAGTTGGCTAAGGTCGATGACGGTCGTAAATTCTGTCCCAAACTCTGCTACTGGTTGGCCTGTCCCAGAGTCTCGGAAGCAGCGGTACACGAAGGAAACTATAACAAGCAAATTTGCAATCATTAGCGACGTTGCTGGCTTTTGTGATATGTCATAATCAGCCGAGGTTAAGAAGCACAGAAGTAATTGCACACCTTGACATGCACAAATATTAGCGTCGCATCCGAAGCCGAATCCACGAAAAGAAGAACGCAAAGGGGAGTTGCAATAGCAGTAATCAACACAGAGGCGTAAAATGCTGAAATGACAAG
The DNA here is from genome assembly GCA_930272055.1 of Rhizopogon roseolus. Classification (NCBI taxonomy): domain Eukaryota; kingdom Fungi; phylum Basidiomycota; class Agaricomycetes; order Boletales; family Rhizopogonaceae; genus Rhizopogon; species Rhizopogon roseolus. The sequence goes on from CAKNEV010000004.1 coordinate 255,823, forward strand.
AATCCATTGATGATGCGTGAGCTTGACATCTCGTAACAGATAGGTAAGCATGGTGACCAGCATCAGGTCGGATATCGTGTCGGCTTGAGCACATCAGTGATAAAAAATCGGGCGTTATTTTCACTCACTAATGAGATGTGCAATGGCGACTTGATATCTCATGTTGCACCCGTTATACTCACAGAGCAACACCTTTTGAACAACCAAGGCGATCCACATGATTGCAAAGCAGACTATGATGCCATTCACGATCCTCCGAAGCACATCCTGCGGATCTGCGACGCGTACAATGGAATACATGATGCTTATTCTCGCTGCCCTAAAGACATGAGATTCTGATGAGAGGTACAACGAGAACGGCTATCAATCGACCCACACACCATGAAACGGAAGTGGAAGCAATCAGGATCAGCCAGATCAATAAGAAGTGAGGATCGTTGACTGGAGTGTCCATTGCGGCCTGAGGTCTCGTCTTCGCTTTCGAGAATACGACGTACGGTTTAGCGCTTCAGCCCATACTCCGACTAGGCAGGTGATATCAAATGCAAGGGCAATTGCAGCCCACGCATCTTCCCACCAGGATCTTGCTGTATACCAGCGGTATACAAGTCGAAATATTGTTGTGATAATGGCACTCCCATGAAATACACAAGCCACAGCTTTACTTGAAGGATGAGATCCGTCGCAGGTCTAATAGTTTATATATTTCGCTCACCTAATGTTTTCCAATCATAACGGAGGATTGGTAGAGCAGTACTCATCGATAAGAATGGGAAGAAAACCTGAGGCGTCTGAGACGTGCATAGTCGTCTTCATATTTTTACCAATAGTCACGCTGAGTCCGGACATGCGTTATCCATGCCACGTATTAGTTTGCAGAGAGAACGGCGTGTGCCTTGCGGTAACCCCATGAGAGCGCGGCCTTCGGAGATTATACATACGATTCATCATATTTCATGTCAGCCCCCCCGCAGGGTGTATCTTGGCCACAAAACTCGGAGCTGGGAAGTAAGCATCAGTGAGGTGCGAGAAAGATCACGATATTGGTCCACATACCGAAGAGACAACTTGAAGCTTGAAAGTGCCGGGTGCTGTATTACAGTGGTTTTACGGGAATGATCAATATGGGTGCATCTTGTACACCAGTGACTCCGTGATTCTCGCCCGTGTGATACCACCATTCATCTCACTGAAGACCATCACTAGTCATCGCGGGTCATGCAGTTCTCATTGATCGTCAGAGTTTGCCGCGAGACATTCTTAGTGAGTTGTATCGGGCGTTCAGCATGTTATATTATAGTGTATGCTTCAATATTCAATTAAGATATACAAGATTCATGCAGGAAATAACAGACAGGGGTGTCCGGTGATCAGCCAGAGCTTGACAGAAGCTGCCTGACAAGGACAGCTAACTGAGAGAGATATGACAGTGCGTAACCACTGCCAACAGCCCTGGATGTAGTGACCTGTGTCTGGATGATGGCACTATCGGAGTCCATTGCAACGGAAACGGACCGCGTAGTCCAACTGCTGGATAATGAAGAATAGGCAGAAGCTACTGACGGCACGTCCATGGCTCCATTGGATTGGCCTTTGTCATGCTTCACTTCCTTTGGCCATTTCTCCTGCAGCGCCTCCTCCAATGGTAACAACTTACAAAGCAGAGCAGGGTTGATCTTTATCGGGTGTTCCCGTCGAAGAACAGAGGGGTGGATTGTTTCTTTGGTTCTGTCGTCTGCGACCTTTGGAAGTGTTCTGGCCCGCACACTGGAAAGTGCGAACACACCAACGCGTGACCTGCAATGAGAATGTGAACAGCTGTTCTGGATAATAATAACCTGTGGCGAATTTGCAACTCACTTATTTGGAGGCTGTTCTCCCCAAGGCGCCACTGGGTCCGGTAGTGAAGCAATGTATTTATCATCAATGGACAGCATGTCACAAATATTGGCCTGCACAGTTAGCAATAGTCAAAAGCGAATACACCATAGATTCTAGGTACCCACCGCCATCCACGCCAGAGTCAGGTCAGATAAATCATGACGTAGCCAGCCACCTCCGATCTATTGGTTCCGAATCAGCAAATGTTTGGTGTAATAAAAAGTCCATAACTTACATCTGAATGTGTTCCTATGATGTATATTCATCGATAAAATATATACATACAGCAGTTATATTTTTCCAAAACTCACCAGAAAACCAGCACTGTTACACCCTATGAATAAAACCCCACGAACGAATAAAGGGAATTTACCTGCTTCAAAATCTGCCCTTTCTGCATTCCCTTTTCCGTCTGCTCAAATTTACAGCAGTCCTAGGTTTATAGGTCAGAAAATTTTGAGAACGAGTATCCAACTGCGTACAAAGTCTACCCTGGCTTCGTCAATGGCAAGTGCATGATAGGCTTGGTGAATATGTTCTCCGAGTATTTTGTTGGGGAAGCCGAAGAGACATTTTGGAGGAGGCGGCACATACGTCAATTCTTCAGGAAGACCAACCGAATCGACAGTATCAAAGACTCCGACACATCTGATTATGCATCTTAGTAGCAGCAGCCGTTGATACGACACTAAGACCCACTTAATGGAGAAAGAGTCGTTATCAGAATCGGCTCTTTTCTTGCCAAGGGAATCGTCGGAGGTCCACTTTCTTAGCTCTGCATCTAGTTGTGCGGTCTCTGGAACGCAATCAGGAATGTCAAAGCAACGGCAAATTAAGTGACAAACTTGTTGGGTCGGTTTCTTTTCCAAATTGTTGGTATAACTTAAATATGTGAGGAAATTGGTCCATATCAGTACGGTCCAAGATCCCAATGGCACCCTACAGCAAGGTTCAGATTTAAGATGAGTGTCGCCCAAAAGGATCCACTTACGATAAACATGGCTATCATCCGTGCGGTATATGCACCCTGTTGAGAACATCAGCAATCCTGAATTCCATGCTAGACTACCATCTCGCACCCTAGAAAATCCAAATAGAAATATCTTAGATTAGAACGTCAGCATTCACCTGAGACTATGGACGAAATGGATGAGTCTCTTACTTCATCACCGGGGTGGAAGTTTCTGCAAGGAGACGTATAAGCCGCAGCCAAGTATGTATTTGGTAGGACTCACTGGGAAATGAAAGCATAAGCCTCTTGGACTTTAAAAACTGCGTACAGTCATTATTTATAGACGAAATCGGCGAATAAAATATATTCTCACTGAGGTGTGATCCTGTTGGACCTGTTCCAAAAAAAAATTAGCTATATATATGCGTGTGATCTGAAGTCACCCCACGAACCTTCGACATATTGAGAGTAAAGATTATGCGCTGACCCGATACCGCTCTGGTAGTAGACGATCTGCGGGATTGGAACTTCCCTGTTCAAGGTATAATCTAATGGGAAGAAGAAGGTTGCAAAATGAGCTCACGATCGTTCGTCTACATGGTTTATTGCTCGCGAGAGTTTCTGCAAGTGCCGCTGTGAATTAAATTGGTTTCCATGCGTAAAATCGACGCACTAGGATGTTGGTATGTTTCCAGCACTCCTCTGTGGCTACCCCATCTTGCCAAGTCCTATTGAATGATCAAGGTCACTATAATCAGTGGTTGAAATTTCAGATCTGGCTTACCCATCGCAACACACAACAATCCTCTTTTTGAATGAAGGACGAGGTTGGAGGGGTGTAGTCGATGCCCTTGATAATTTCGGAAGGTCGAGTTCAACCCCAGGGGCTTCAGTTGTCTTATCAGCGGCCATGATCGATACCAGTGAAAAGTCAGATAGGTGCAGTCACAATGATCATGGCGAGGCTGGCGTATTTATGCTGTAAAACATCTAAGCGCCTGGCCAACAATATTCCTAAAGTGAAGAGTGTGTACAGGAAGAAACTCCGCTTCATTGGTGCCGATGATACCCATGAGGCAACTTGCTGTGCATATAAATCCAACCTCAGGATAGAAGAACAAGCAAGTACTTACTATGGTATGCATATGGTCGTTCTAGCTGTGTAGCGCCACTCGTCAGGCGTTTTTGAAATGAATCTCCTCGGATGGGACGTTTACTGGGAAATATGTGCGTCGCTCTTCATATCACCACACCGACATTATAATTAGAGATATTAATCGAGCGAGGCCGCGAGAATCTGGAGTCAGAGAAGAAGCCAAACCCACGCCAAAGCCGACCCGCTTGGTTCGGCACCCCGAATACACCGGTACTTAGCATCAGCCCTTTATAATCTTGAAACACTTCATCGGTTTTGTGGCAATTTCCTCTAGCAAACGGTATACTGGATTATTACCGGTAACCTCCATCCCTGAATACATAAACCCGCATATTCGGGTGTGGGCTGTGCATTGCATCACATGAAATTGTGGAGCTCCTTATGTCGAGTCGAAGGTATCATTGCAGTGGATCATGCCGTTTCAGCCCAATTCAAGGCTCGACGAATCAAGTCGAAAATCAGCATCGGTCACTGAGAATGAATAAAAACAGCCATGGAAGTTCGACTTCCTGTGTTTGGAGCATTTACTACACCATTTTGAATTTCAAACATGATCAAACTGAATCAGCCATCATGCGTGGGAGTTTGCGATGCACGGTCAGAGACACTCAGACAGAGTGCAGTTCGATTAAGACCAGGCTACAGGTCACTGTTATGATTACCTCCCCAATCGGAATTGTGCGCCCGCATACTCGTCTAAAGCGCGACAAAATGCTTGTTCGCTGATCACGACTGATTTTGAAGGTGCGTCTGAATGATTCAGCGGGACGACGACATCACGAATGATGGTACGACTGAGTAATGTTACTTTCAGCGCAACAATAAGTCAATACGTTGACTTACTGTATTTCTGTTAGTGTGATTTGCCAAGGAGGGAAACCATGTAATTCAAGAGGAGGTTGAGGATGCAGCGGGTACACATTATGCACGATCATAAAGTCCGGTGATGGCAGACCTCCTATTACAGAAGTCAGATGGATAACATCGTATGCAGACTGGACCTTCCTTCTAGCATAGAATTCAAGTCAGAGATCGAAAGTTGATATTCTTTGGCGTGGGCCGGCGAATAACTGTTCTGGCGACTGCATAATGCTTCATCGTAAAGACAACGAGCTGCAGATGCGATTGCTGGTTTCGAGGCACTGCGCGAAGTTATATGGAGTGTCAGGGGGCTGCAGGGAGGCTGCTTGTCTACAATTAATAGGTTTTGAGTCCTTTTGACTTCAGTAATGACGACCTACGGTGCGCCCGTCGGCGGACTGCAACCTCTCTTGGCTTATGATTCAAAATGCCTTTTTTCAAAGAGCGTATGGTTGTAATGTTGAGTTTTACGTGCAACGCTCCGAAGTCAGGCGAGTGGCTTCTTGACTCCGGAGGTTCAGAAAGAGGAGGGGTCAACGGATATTCGATTTCTGTTTCACTCTCATCGGTGGGTAGTTCGCTGTGGTGCGCCAGGCGTTCCTGAATGATGTCAGAGCACCTTAATAGTATGCCTGCTGACCGTTCAGCGAAATTACATATAACACACAGCAAAAAGCTTACCCCCGGCATCATACGCAGTAAGGTGCTCAATCCCTGATGCTCTGCACCATGAAACAACCCGGTCTAAGCACTCCAAGTACGGTTCTTGCGTATGCTTGGAATGCGTTGTGTCGGAGACCAGAACGATTGCCAGGTGCTGTGGTAGCTTGCTGCGATGAGCAGTTACCGGTTGAGGAGGCGGGTATCGACGACTTTGCAACCTTGCTTTCAGAAACACTAACGAGGCATATAGAATATGTAGAAGCCGGAGAAAGAGATAAGCCACCATTTAGCAATGATGAAATCGAGTTCAGAATGAATGTGCAACGTATCCACATAAGATCACATGACCCTACGTGATGGCAGTTATTGTCTTAGCGGCTGTGTTATACCTTCCTGTATTCACCATGTCCACTCTTCCTGTTGAAGAAATCAAGTTACGATCTGAAAGCCACCCCAAGCCGTCAGATATCAAGTTCCAGTACGGCACTGCAGGCTTTAGAACGCTGTGCGTGCGCCCGGCTGATCGTTCATTTCATTGATCTCACAGCACCAACTAGCGGAAATACACTCGGTTCAGTTCTATTCAGGGTGGGCGTTCTCGCAGCCCTTCGAAGCAAGAAACTGGATGGCAAGACCATCGGTGTTATGGTCACTGCCTCGCACAATCCAGAGCCTGTATGTGTTTTATATGTGCACTGATCGCGTCAGATCCAATGGTGCACCCCCTTTGTAGGACAACGGGGTGAAACTTGTTGATCCACACGGCGAGATGCTCGAGTCGTCATGGGAGGCGCACGCCACTGTTTTTGCCAATGCGCCCAACAGCAGTGCTTTCGTTGCCGCGGTTGATGAACTGGTGAAGACGGCCAAAATAGACCTATCGAAACCTGCTCGTGTGGTGTATGCCAGAGACACTCGTCCGACAGGACCCGAACTTATTACCGCCCTGAAGGATGGGCTGGAGGCTATGAATGCGGAGTATAGGGATGCTGGCATCTCCACAACTCCAGTGCTTCACTATTTGGTGAGGACAACCAACACAAAGGGTACCAAAGACTCGTACGGCGACAATACTGAGGAGGGCTATCTTACGAAGCTAAGTGATGCCTTCAAAAAACTGCTCGTGAGTCACGTATATATCCGCATATACATCGCTAATTTCCAATGCAGGCTGGAAAACCAACACCACCACCATTGTTCATTGACTGTGCCAATGGTGTCGGTGCTTTGATGGCCGAGAAATTTAAGACATATCTCGGGGATACCTTCACCATCAATCTTGTGAACACCGCCATTCAGACTCCTGGCGCACTGAACAACGCCTGTGGCGCAGACTTTGTGAAAGTCAACCAGAAGCTGCCTCCTTCCGTCACGCTGCAACCAGGACAGCGCGCTTGCAGTCTGGACGGAGACGCGGATCGCCTAATCTACTATTACGCAGATGAACGCGGTCAGTTCCACATGCTCGATGGAGATAAGATTACTACACTCGTGGCAAGTTTTATCGTTGAGCTAGTGAAGGGTGCAGGTTTGGACGAGCAGATCAAAGTCGGCGTCATCCAAACGGCATATGCAAATGGGAGCTCGACCAGGTACCTTTCCGCGGTAAGTAGGACGAAGGATATAGCATGAGAAGAAAATCTCATCGTATACCTCAGAGACTTCCTGTCAAGTGTGTTCCCACGGGCGTGAAACATCTGCACCACGCTGCAGAACAATACGATGTCGGGGTCTACTTCGAAGCTAATGGGCACGGCACCGTTTTATTCTCGCCTGCTGCACATGAATTGATTTCCAGTCATAACCCTTCCACTCCGACCCAGTCCACAGCGCTCACAAACCTGAGGAATCTTATCAATGTGATCAACCAAACTGTTGGTGATGCTCTCTCAGATGCGTTTTTGGTGGAATCAGTTCTTGCACACAAGTCTTACGGTGGTGTGGAGTGGGACTCCCTCTACGTCGACCTCCCGAACCGTTTGGTGAAAGTCGTAGTGAGCGATCGTAATGCGTTTGAGACGGAGGATGCGGAGAGACGCCTCGTGAGCCCTCCGGGGCTGCAGGCCAAAATCAACGAACTTGTAGGTAGGTATGAAGGGGGTCGTTCATTCGTTCGACCGAGTGGTACGGAGGATGTGGTAAGGGTTTATGCTGAAGCTGCATCACGCCCGCAGGCTGATGGTAACAGTCCTTCCTTCTGCTTGCTGAGCGTACACTGATGATCTTTGTTTTGCTTAGACCTCGCGTTCCGCGTCGCCGGTCTGGTGTATGATGAAGCTGGAGGAGACCCTTTTCAGAGACCAAAGGAATTTATTTGACCTTGATGCAGATTAGAATTGGACGCTTGTGTCATTGTACTCCTACTTGCTGTAAGATTAGACCCAAAATTGAGGAATAGCATACCCGGTGCCAGCACTTGCTCCCGACTTCCGAGTCACGCGGTCCAGGTAAGACGTAATCTGGAGTAAGAGCCAGCAAATCTGGAGTCATCGTACGTAGTACGTACTACCATACTTGCACGTCGCGTATTTTACATGCGTTACATTTGACTTTTCGTTATGAATCCGGACTCCTGCCTACGTGTCCATTCATTCTCAATATCTATCGCTTATCCCTCCTCCGAATATCCTTCTGTTGACCCTCTCGCAGCCGCTATTCCCTGATGTGCCGCTTCGTCATCTACAAGGGGACGGCACCCGTGCAGCTATCTCATGTTAGTCCCCATTGGCTAACCGAGTAAATCGGTGAAATACTGACTCCCTATCTTTAGCTTTTAACTCGACCGTGCCATTCTATCATAAATCAGGCATTTGATTCGCGTCTGCGTCTTGACCGTCGTAGACCCATCAATGGTGACGGCTTTGGAGTCGGTAGGTCCTTTTCTTTATCCTTTTAGACTGCTTTTAGAGAGAGGGATTAGGCTGGTATGATTCCGTCCACGATGAAGAGCTTGGCAGCCAGCCTTGTATTTTTACATCCGTTACTCCGGTGCGTCCCGTGCCCCCCGGCATCCTACTGTTAACTGACCAAGATTCTGCACATCAGGCATGGAACAACGCGAATTTGATTCGGTTGGCAGAGAAGATCAAGTCACCGCTCGTTTTGTGAGTTTTCGAGGCTCCCTCCTCGTTCATATTTATGCTAAACGTGACTTGTGTCAGCGCACATGTCCGTGCGACTACTACTGGCTCCCTATCGTTGGATAATTGTCACCCATTCGTTTTTGGCAAACTTATGGTGAGCCAGATGTCCACATTCTTACCATTGCTAATTTCTTCGCCAAACAAGTTCATGCATAACGGTGGTATTGCCGACTTCCATCTGCTTAAGCGACGACTGCAGTCCGATCTCTCAGATGACCTTTACAACGTAGTACAAGGGAACACAGGTGAGTATAGCACTCCTGCAGTGTTCGAATTGTGACTATATTCTCGCAGACTCCGAATGCGCTTTCGCACTATTTTTGTCGAAGGTATGTCCTTCAAAAGTTTTGTCCCTTATATCCGAGTCGAGATATGGCATGCGCAGCTTCCAGACCCCAGAGCCAAAAGCTTTACCACTCGTACCTTACAGCAAGCAATGTTGGATACTATTGCAACTCTAAACCTGTATGCTGAGGAAGCCGATATCACCGAGGTGAGGTGAAATTAATCTTCATGTACAGACTTGCTGAGCGTCCATCAGCCGAGCTTGATGAACTTTTGCATTACGGACGGAGAGAGTGTCATTGCAACTCGCTATATTTCCTCTCGGCAAGATGAAGCCGCGTCTCTGGTAGGATTCGCTCGCTTTACCATGTCGCAAGGGCTTTCTCATCGTATTAAATTACAGTGGTTCTCTTCTGGGACAACATTCAGCGAGTACGCCGAAGGTGGTCATTACAAGATGTCAAAAGCTGATAAAAGAGAGAACATCATCATGGTGAAAACCTTTCCAATTCGATCATCCATCCTCATTTCTTATACTCATGATCACAGATTGCCAGTGAACCACTTACTTTCGAAAAGGCAGATTGGATGGAGATACGAACGAACAATATGGTTGTTATTACCCCCAAGATGAACCTCCTACAGATCCCCATCGTTGACAAATTCTATGTCCACCCCTCTGACCCTGCAGCACTAAACCGGGGTACTGACTTTGCCGCTGCCAAGGGTCTCCTCAGTCCACGTAAAGCCTTGGCTCCAGCTCAGCTCCGCAGTAACGCTCCCCAGTTGTCTATATGATGTTCATTCTCCAAATTTACGCGTACCATCTTCCATGCCCTATTCATTGCTGTCAGTAGATTGTTGTGTTTCATCTGCTATCCATACATGTACTATAAGTAGATGGTGTTCGAATAATAATTGTGTGTTGGTGTAGCGCAGCTACTTAACTAAACGCGTTGATTGCGCGTTGACGCGTTTTGTGACTTCAAGTTGATTTTTGGTGTGCTGATCCACAGTGGCCTACAAGGCGCTCTTTGCCACAGACAACATATTTCTTTCCCTTTCTCTTCCATCACGTCCTTTGACTGCCACAAGAGTTTCGTTAATAACAACTCGTGCATCATGAACCCATGGCTACTTTGGAGCGCTGTGTCCCATACTGCTAGGTCTTTGATTCGGTGCCATCCCGCTCGAATGCGTCTGACTATAAATCTTGTTTTAGGCTGTCAACAGCCCTACAGATCCTACTCTTCTTGCCATTGACGCTAGCGACCCTTTCAACACAAGCTTTTCTCCTGCTGTCACTTCTCCTTTCAATTCATTCTCTCATTCATGGAACCCTCATCTTGCTCTGGGGATCCAATGCGCTCTCCGTCATGCAAGTCCCGATGCACCCTTTCCTCCTCCTCGTCACCTTTAATGCCTTCTCGCAATCTGCACAACCTTGGCTTGCCACTGCAGTCACTTGGTGGGGGAAACTCCTCACCTTCTGTGGTCCTTCCTACGTAGCCTTGGAAGGCCTTTCCAGTCTACTGTTCGCCCAGAGAGCGGGTCAAATAGGAAGGGACATCGCAGATGAAGCGGAAAGTTACCAGTTTGCTATTCTCATCGCAGCAGCAGCAGCATTCGTTGCAGCCGCGTGGTGGATCGTCATCGTGCGTCATGTTCGGGGTTTGCTTGAATCTCAGTATTCAATTTTATACAGGCGTATCCTACAGCTGCCACCTCTCCTTTATCGTCTACGTTACTGGGTGTAGCATTGACGGCATTCTTGTTCCTAGTGCTGATTGGTTTCCGGCTGCGACGCACCAACGTTGTCGAAGCCTCGCTGCTAGCGCTCTTCCTTGCGTATAACGTGTGGCTCTGCGGGTTCGATCAAACGTCCTTCTCGGACCCTGCTTCGTCCTAGTATGTTCTAGCGCAGTCCCTTGCACTCATGTTCGCTGACGTCTCTCAGTGCCCCTTTGCTTTCAAATATCCTTCCACATTTGCAGACACTTGTGAACTTCATTACGAATACCCTGCCTAAACCTGTACTGGTCGCGCTACTCTATCGTCTTTCAATATTGCAAGTTGCATCACGTATTTTACCTACCATCGGGGTCGATAACTGGGAGTCGGACCAGGGAGAGGATGATGGTTGGGATGGCCGACCTGTATGAGTTTTTCCCTTCGTTTTCCTCCATCTGATGGTCATTTTTGGTATAGACCTCCATTATGACACGCATCCTTCTCACATATAGACAGCTAATATTCGTCATGGTGTACTCGCACCTTCTTCGTACGTGCTTTCAGTTTCTACAATGTTTCAAAGACCGACTGATGTTCTTTTTAGTCCTTGATCCTTCTTCGCAAGTCTGGTGGCGATGGGCAAATATAATGTTTACTTTATTCCTTTGGGCAGTGGAACTCTTGGTCAGCCCTGATGGAGATGATGTTTCGGTGAAGTGGAAGGTTGATTAATTTTGTCGTGCACCTGGAAAATCTTCATACTATCCTTTGACGATCCAAGGCATTCTAGCCACTGTTCGCCTTCCACTCTGCATCCTCCTCCCTCTCGCCCTCGTAGTACTCCCTCTTCCATATTTGTACTTTTTGCTTCACCTCCTCGAGGATCTGCTCGCACGCTACGAATGCTTCTTTCCGATGCGGCGACGATACTGCTATCACGATCGAGGGCTCTCCTACTGGCACGGTCCCCAACCGATGGTGCAACGCGCAGGAAATAATGGGAGATACAGCTGCAAGCGTTGGATGGTGAGCGGAACGTGTGACTGATTGGTGTACTGTTCGGATAATATCCGTCATGGTTTTGATAGCCAACTTGCTATATGCCTGGTACTCTAGACGCGTTACGACCTTTCCTGTCGGTATCAGAGCCATGAATGTCAAGACTTGAGATGAACCTAGTGCATTTGCATGACTGGCTACCTTTATATGAGTTGCGAGTGGTGCCGATGAAGATTGCTGTTGCCCCTGCACCATCATCACTGACTGATTGCGTGATTTCGCCGATATCTAGTGGTTTGTATGTGAGCATGCATATGCTCCTGCCCATTTCTTCTCTTGCTTCTATAGAGGTGCTTGGATAAGAAGTCGCCATCCCGAACAAGATGAAAGAAGGTAACGAGCTTGGATCTTAGATAACGGCCACACTATGCATTACTAAAGAAGGCAGAAGCTATGAATCGTGCGACACAGTTATCGGGAATTTCGCTCAAGGCTGAGCGCTGAATCTCGGGCCCCATAGTGCTTCGATTGAGTGTGCATGGAACTCACAGTGACCATGGTGTTGCAAAATGCCACAACGCCCTTGTACACCTGAGGTTTTAATTCTCCAGCGGTTGATTTGCGGCAATAAATTCGCCACAAATATGGTAGTACGTGCCGTTACTAAAACTCGTATGTCGGATGAACCTGACTCGACAGCAGATTTCTATGCGATCACCGGCTACATCAACATTGCACCTGGTCTTCTATAGATTCGGAATAGAATGGTAATTCTAGGCTGAGGGGAAGAACACAAAACCGACAAGTTCTGAGTGGAACGACCGCAAGGAGTGAATCACGCGTCCACGATTAAAGTGAAGGAATGTTATTCAAGATTAGTTCTCATTGAGATGAATAGAGCGATTAAAGGTAGTTTCAAAGGGTCACCAGGTCATACATCAGTCCGTGAGTCTCAAATTGGCGCTCTCGTATGACCCTTCGGGTGTTAAGCCTAGTAAAGGAAGGGGCTTTTAGTTCAGTTTCCAATCATATAATAATGCAGTGCGCACACTGCAAGCATTGAATTGAAACACGCTACAAGACGACGGTGTCAGCTGGGTGAAAATAAGGATTATGCAACCGACCTTTTGTCAGAATTGGACCGGCAGCCATCGCCCAAGAAGTCCTAGCTGTGGAATCCCCGAGCATGAGCTGCAGGCAGCGTGAGATGCCCGGAATCAGTGCACAAGTGCCAACAGCTTACTACCACAACGACCAGCAAGGAGGTAATGCTATTAGCAGTCAATATATGCTATCATCGGTCAATTGCTGTAGTACTCACCACGATAATAGTCCCATCTCCATGAAAACAACTTGCAGGTGGCGGATGTAGTTATCCGGTCTAATGCATGATATCAGTGACAAACCAATTGACAATGGTCAACTATGAGATTCGCACCTGCGCATATGCAATCGCTCTGTTCGCAGGAAATAGGCGACTGAAATGGTAATCAGCGCATCGCAGGCGAAACTTGCACCTGCCGCCAGAGCCGGGTACTGCAAAGCGCTCGTGAGTCGTGACTGATCAAGCGCTCGACCATAAATGCAGAAGCACACATACTTCTGGATTGTCGAATAAGACATGCCAACCACCAGCGTTGACCCTATGATGACGTCAGATTTCAAGGCATGCAGGGGAACTAAGATAGCTCACATAGTGGCGACGCATACTGATGGTTAAAAAAGTGTCAGATGTGAATGCGCAATAAAATTTGTACTAACAGAGCCCAAACACTGCAGTATTCAGCACCGTATAGATTGAGTCAGACCAGACTTACATATTTGACAAAATGCGGCCAGAACCTTGAACTTCTCAGCCATAGGACACCCAGGTTTACGACATACTCACTATGCTGCCCGTGACGAACTTATTTCTTGCACTAACTAGAAAAGGACATGTCAGTCGTAGGTTATTTTCAGTGATCATTTTGCCCTCACTTATCCATACCCTATGCACATAGAAGCTGCACAGGTTGACCTTTTGATGCTCTTAGAAAATAAAGGGGGATTACCTTTGTACGAATAGGCTGATGATATACTAATAGTGATAGTTAGTATGCGTAGGTTACACCGATATACCTTACATTTGAGAGGAGGGTCGCCTGGTCGAAAGCTGTAAATGCCATACAATAATCAACGACGTTCACTCACCATCTGTTGCCTAAGAAGAGTTACGTCATGATTTGGATGTTCGGTAGAGTAGCTTACCAATGATATGGCGTCTGACAGTCTGGAGATGTGGTGCGATGACACAACACCAGTACACGCCGAAATGTTGCGAGTAAACCGACGGTATGGAGACAGTCCAACATACTGGTGCTGATAATGAGGTGCTAGAAACAATCGCCTACGAGTGCAACATACAATATTGTCAAAACCTTCCAGTCTACTGGTCAATGCACGGCGCCTGAAGTTTCACAGTGCCACTCACGGCAAATTTCAGCGATCTGCTATCTCTAGGAAAGGAGTGGAAGTAAACGACCAGTTGGCCGAAGGAAATTCCAAACATCCTTCGGTTGGACTTGAAATTTCAAGTATCACCTGGTAGTGGATAGAGACTTACACCAGAGAGATTGCTACTCCTGAAAGGCGTAGAAGCTGAGTTGAATCATGCAGCACAAGGAAACATGCGTTAATACTCACCAATGCTAAATCCTGGCCCCCATGAAATTGCAACAGATTGCGCTGAGATGGACATGGCGCTCCCGGGACGGTTGTGGGCCAGTGGCACTACAAGTGCTTATATATGACTCATGAGACGGTTCACCATCATATTGACTTACTAGTAGTATCGTACGGCATAAAAATTGACTTTGGTCATTATAGAAGCGCCGCGCGGTGAAGTATTCAATACAAATTTTCTTTGTATAACGAACCTGCACCCACAAAGACCATTCTTTTCAACCTACTTAGCTAGACATACCCAGTTAGATTAAGCTTTGACCTTACCTACTAGTGGGTTAATTAAGGCCGCAACTGAGTCGCAATTCCGCTGGGTACTGTATGAAGTCCGTGAACAGTTAGCGAATATGTATGGAACCCTGGCAAGTCTAAGGGAGGCGAACTTGCCAGGGTCTCTATTTAAGAGTTTATTGGTACGTAGCGAGGCAGACCGGGGGAGGAAATAAAGTTGAAGTACATAACGTATGATGTCTGGCTCACGTGCAAGTGGGCTGTGACGGCCAGACTGTAACAACGGTCTGGACTCACGTATCGCTAGGCAATGAGACCCGGTCTCGGAAAAGGTCTCGTATGACTGCGCTTATTTGACTGTGTATTTCAATTTCCTTAATCACGGGCTCTTACATTACGAGGTATAAAGCACGATACTTCTCATGTACAGACCCCAGTATTCTTCCTAATCTTACCGGACTGGTATCTGGTGAATTACGCGCGAAAATCTCATCATTGTGTCGACACTTAAAGTCCTAGACTTCTACCTGCCGCCACATATTTTTTCACCTTCAACTACGTCCTTCTAAACTTCTAAACTTCCAAACAAATTCTATTACTCCTTGTCTCCATCGACGACTGGTCTGGCCCACCACGCTCACCGACTCGAGACTACCAAGAACCGAAAAATGCCTGCATCTATGATTCCCAAGTATCAAACCCGCTCGCGCACTCGCGCTAGAGCAAGCTCTGTTTCGACCCCTGCAAAAGACAAAAATGTCAAGGTGCGTGATGACTTTGATAAGTTAACCCCTTACCCGTTGACAGCGAGAGATGGAGAGGAGGGGGTGGTCGTAAAGACTCCCTTGGCGCCTGGCGCTTGGGATTCCCCTCTTTCATCTGTAGGGAAACCTAGTAGTACTCCCAGCGAGTCTGGATCCGCGATGAGGACGGTTCGCTCATATAGCGAAGTCGTCAAAGCGAGAAGCCCCGAGCTTGACCACGTCAGCCGGGAGAACCAGCTCACCGCTGAGGTCCCTGTTGAAATGGCAGTAGTTAGTAATGCTAATACACTTAATAATGTGTCAGTCGAACATTTGGCGTGTGAAACAGATAGTGAAGACAGTGAGAGTCTTCGAGACCACGATGGTGACGATCATCTGTGGACTACCATTGCCAGAGGGCGCAACCAAGGAAAGGTAATCTGAAGTGAGACGGAACCTGAGAAATACCGGGCCAAGAAACCCGATGAGCTGACAGAGGATCAGCATGCAGCCACATCAGGAAAAACGGTTTTTGCTATAATAGGTATAATAGCTACAAATAGTATCGTCACAAATAATTGTTGCCATTA